>JAUMHH010028237.1:0-10437 GCA_032359455.1 Chlamys rubida
TATACTGTATTGTTATCACGTATGCCATTGTACAATATGCATCATATTGTATTTGACTATTATTGTATACATGTATCTTTGTAAATTTGTAATATACTGTACTATTTGTATGTCATTTTGTGTCTACTCTTCGATGTGTTTGACGCAAGGAATAAAACAATCTGAATCTGAATCTATGTTTTTTTAATTTTTCAAAACATGTTTGAGTCGGTGTTTATGAACATATAGATCCTGTATCGAAAATAAACCTAATTTAGCTTAACGGGTGTCTTCAAACTGATGTAAATTAACTTCAACATGACTATCGTATTTACAACTTAAGTATGTGTACATGTTAAATGTAGACAGCGTGATGTACACTTTGAACGCATTGTGCTGATTGATTGCTATATGCCAAATGCGAATTGCACAAATATTTCCCCCTTAATTTCTGACAAAACTGTGTACATTTCAACTGAATACTACTTACACTTAAGATTCTCTCCTTTTCATAAATAAGTTTTTTAAATAGCATGTGCAATATTTTATCAAAACAATATTTATCTATTTTACGAAAGTTGGTAACTGTTATACTGAGTACCCGTAGTGGTCGTTTTAACCCTAATTATTGATACAAAATGAACGTCAAAATGAGTAATTACTTATTCATATTTTAAAACCACACTTTTGCATTTTAATGGTTATCCGTTTCCATTTCTTGTTATTTGCAAAAAAAAAAACACAGTATTTAATAACATTTTATTTTATTTGTAAAAAAATAAAAAATAAACTTCATTTTTTAACACGAGCCGGTTTTTTCCCGGCCAAAATAAGTCCTGTCGTGCCGGGCAACATCGAATATCAACATATGTAAACGGTTTGACATTTAAATTTGAAATTGCTCAAGTGTTCTGTCAAATGCAGTAGAGCTACTTGTATCAATCGTGACAACGTTCAACAAACGTTTATTTCACTAAAACACCAACACACACACACACACACACACTCTCTCTCTCTCTCTCCATTTATTGTTCCCTTCTCTCAACAAAATACAGCCCTCCTCACTTTTCCCTAAAGCCGTTTATCTCCCGAAAACACCAACACACACTGTCTCCCTCTCCGTTCATTAGAACATCTCGTCTCACATCTCGTCAAAACACGTCTACCCTCTTGAGGATCCCTGTTCCAGTGCACTGTGGTTTTTTCCTATATACAGTAATCTCCCCTTAACTCCCAAGGATACTGTCGTTGATTATACTTCGTTTATTTCAGCTTTATTGTTTCACATAAAAGTCCCACAACGATTTTATTTTCAGCGATCATTTATCAAAGCTAAAGTCATGCCGGAAAGGACAATTTCCAATACAGTACTTAGTTTAAAAAAAATGGCAGTGGTGCGGGGATCCTTAAGCCTCACGAACACATATATCCTAAAACACACACGATATTTCTTTATAACTATATTCATATATCAAAATGTCACGATCTTTGTTTAACCTAAGCAGTTCAGCTTACAGTAAATGCAGTGGAGAATGGGCAGAATATTTTACACACTTTGTAATCAACAATTTTTGTGGGATTTTTCATTTCATCGATTTTCTTCATTCATTAATTCAAAGGTCCACGAAGTAATTACAAGTTTGATACAAAGCAATTCTTTGTTTGAGTTGGTACTCGTAATCCACGAATTCATGTACCCACGAAACCCTGTTTTGTCGGGAAACCACGAAATTCGGGCCTCACGAAAATATCTGATTTCACAGTACACATTGTATAATGGTGCAGCACCGTATATCGATTTGGTTAACATTAAGTATTCCTTTTGGTTAAAGTTTACATACAATGTACATGTAATAATTGTGTCAATTTTTCAAAGATTGGCTTTTTGACTGGTAATACATTTTTTTGCATCTAGATCTAAACACTAAATAAATCGGACAAACTAACTAGTGAAAATGTTTCTATATTCCCATTGGTTGAATCATAATCACTTGTAGGTCCGTTTATATGTTATGCTATCTCGGTGTTTATACATGTATTTTTAGAAACATCAGTGGCCATTATTCACATATGACGTCACTTCAATTTTAACGTTACAATATGCACGCTTTCATATTTCATACAGGCACATATGTCTTGTCTGTCACAGTTAATATCACTTTCTCAGGTCCATATGGCCAAACATTCATATAGATAAAAGTCCATAACTGATTAACAACATCCATGTCTTACAAGATAAAAATGTCCTCGGATGTAAGAAATACGATAGTCAATGATTGTACAAGTATCATTGTGTTTATTCTGCGTTAGTATAAAACGTTTTTATTTTACTTTTGAATTGTATTTCCATTTGTTATAGCATGTGTTAAGTTAATATGGTTACAGCCAGTCAATACATACAAGGCGCGTGCATCACATACGTACATATTAATATACAATGTAGGTAAGCACGTGCATGCATATTTTCGTCACGTGTATCTAACACAAACAAACTGATTGCTGAATATTTTCTACCGATTTATACCGTTATTATCCGTTTATACAAAATTGGGATTAATTAACTATGAACAAGAAGACCATAGTTTTGACAAATATGAAATGAACAGATATATTGCTAAACATGTATAATATAGTATGATATTTAAGCAAAGAAAATGGCTTAATAACTTGACATCCGACCCGGAACTCATTTCGTGCTACTGGAAATCGATCATAAAGGTCATTTTTATCATAAAAAGCGATATGTAATCACTAAAATTTCTTTTGTACGGTTAGAGCTGCTATTATTCCATTTATTTATTATAAAAAAGAAATTATCCCATTACCTCTCTTAAACCATATAATTATCCCCTCTAACGATGTCAGTGAAAACAAATATCGGACACTTTATCCCGTGGCTTCCCATTGACCCCTCATCAGTAGATTGTAATTAGCAAGTGAGAAATTAAACGGATTCCTGTGGGACGCTTCGGATGTTTACGATGTGGGTCAATAAAAAGTCCCGAGGGACAGGGAATGGACATGAAAGTTGCAGCTGCAGACACCAGCATTTGGAGAAAATGGATTTTACGCGCTTGGCTGGTTTAGGGCAAAAGTCATTATCTATAAATATCTCGCTGAATTAAATCTCCCCTATGGTCTTTTAATGGAACAAAATACCGCGAGTGGTTTGTCGCTGGGCCGAGAAATTGGTCCCGAAGATGAATAAAATATACGGTCACATATAAGTACGGTAATTTTTGTATGGTCTTTTGTGTATGACATAGTTCAGCATACATGTACACACACGTACACATACACGTTTCAACCTTCAAAAGCAAAGATTTTGTTTTCGATTTTAACATCACCTTCTCACCAAAAAAAGCAAACATTTTAAGATTTAATATCACTGAAATAGATTTAAGTTAAATATTTTCTAATTGGTTACTTTTGGTCGAACGCGGGCTGGCGTGTGATACTGAAGGGA
The DNA here is from genome assembly GCA_032359455.1 of Chlamys rubida. Classification (NCBI taxonomy): domain Eukaryota; kingdom Metazoa; phylum Mollusca; class Bivalvia; order Pectinida; family Pectinidae; genus Chlamys; species Chlamys rubida. The sequence continues at coordinate 3,446 of JAUMHH010028237.1, forward strand.
ATTAAAATAGCTGAAATGCCGTCGGCATCTTTTTTAAAAATTAAAGCTGATGATAACATAAATGTTTACATGCATGATAACAGACATTGAGTTTTGATTTTGTATACATAATTAATCAAACACATACTGTAAATATGTATGACTCGACGTTTTATTTACCTTAGTTATTGTGTTGAATTGTTACTGGTAGTTAAATAAGTATCGGCTTAGGCAAGACATAAAATGAAAATTGGATTTTTCAAAGAAAAATTATAAACTAAATGCAGATAATTAAATAACACTTTACCATGTATAAGTAATAACAAAGAAGGGATTTACTGTGGGTTGTCATTGGCGTAAATTTTTGTTTTAATTTCATTAATTTTATCAACAGTGTACTAATTGGCGTTCCAGATGTAATACGGAAGGCCTATATTATCGGAAATTAATTACCGCTATCGAAATCTAAATTTATGTACGCAAAAGCGATAGCAGTTCTCGTCTAAAACAATGTGCATATATTTTAATTTATGAGCACATGTTAGTTCTTTCACTTTTTTGGATAATTAGTACAATGAGATCTAAAAGATGATTTCAAAATATAAAATGCGTTGATATCATCAATTCTGTAATTATATTTTTTTGTTTAAAATTACGGTAATCATGCTCCCTGAAAAGCAGTAATTTGATTTAAATATTTGCTTTTATTGAGTTGCATTGTATCAGAATTTATACAATTAATCTTAAAAGAATCCGTAGTGAATGCGCCTAGTATTACCAAATAGTCCAGAGTCACGAGCAGTTACTTAAAATCAGCAATATATCAGCACTCTAACTATGTTATATATACATGACCTCTTGTTACACACATTGAGGAGTGTCTGAGTGAAATAAAAATCTTGAAAAATCTTGAAATCTAAAATTATAATCAGAGCCACGAAAAGTTAACTAAGACCATCATTATCATCTTATAATAAGTATGACTAGGAACACTGGCAGAGCCGTGAATAAAAAACGAGATTAAAAAGCAGTTAATTATTATCTATTTGTAATTTAAGCTTATCATCTTCGTCTAATTAAAGTGTTCACGGATTTTATTCATGTGATGAGTTTATGTTCGACTCATGAAAACAAATGAAAGAATATACATGTATGACGTGAAATTACTGCATACCTTTAGAATTCTAGTTATGCCTCATTTTATTTTTATGGAAAACTTCATGTCCCATTTTCCGTTAAGAGTTTTCCGAGATTTATCATTAATTAAAAGGGGGTTTGGATCAAACTCGTTTAGATTTGACACAGCATTTTAACGATACAAATGTATCTGGGCCCCAATTACATGTTCAATTTTAAAAGTCAAATATTTTCGTGAAAGTTGTTTTTTTCATTCAATATTTTATAAATGACTCAACGGATTATCAAAATATTTTTAAAAGATTGAGATATTATAATTTCGATTTTTTTCTTCTGAGAATTCATAAAAGTACACTATTTTATTTTTATTTTTTGATGAACCCTTCCAGAAACTGTTCATGACTTGATAAGGATTTTGAAGAATCTCCCCGTGGCAGGTACAGTTAAATTAAAAACTGATGAAATTTAAAGTAAGACTTAATGTATAGATGTATAAGAAACTAAGTGTCGGACATACGTACCGTGCGAGTCCTGGACGCGCTGAGACAAAAGGTACACACCGGTTTCGGTATATTGTCCAGTCCTCCGCGCAACATAGCCTGATGTTTCACACACGGCTGGTCAATACACTCCGACCCCACCATCAATACAGTGTTCAGGTGAGCTATGTAACTCGTTGCTAATCTCAAAGTTTCTATTTTGGACAACTTCCGGTCAGCTGGCTCTGTCGGGATCAAAGTCCGAAGCGTCACGAAAGCCGTGTTGACGCTATGGGTTCGATCCCGCTCCCGTGCATTGGCCGCCAGCCTTTGTCTCGGTTGGGATTCGAATAAAAAATCAGTTTGATTTAAATCCAACTCCCCGTCCTCCGGATTTCCGATCCGGCACTTTTTATTGGTAGATTTTTTGTTCCCTTTTCTGGTTGCAATGCACTCCTCCGCCGAGCTGATGCTGTCGCTACCGTCGGAGTAATGGATGCTGTCCTCGTTCTCGATTTTTTGCTTATTGCTACTACAATACTGGTTGGATAATTTCATAGCCTTTCTCATTTATAAAACTCCTGTTGTGCTCTTTCTAAACACAATGTCATGAAATTTACGATTTTCGAATATGGTAAAGAAATTGAGGAAAACTTCTGAAATCAACGTACGTCCCTCGTAAAACGGCTTGAGTAAAGATCGCTAAATCACCATTCCATCTGTCCACCTCCTATGCTTGAGTACAACAGGTTAGTCTTCTGTGTGTCAGAAGCTGAACCTGGAAGCGATTTCCCCCCTTCCTGAACCCTCCCACTCTACAACTGTAGACAGGGTTTATAATCTACGCCGCTATTGCGACTGTACGTTAACAATGCACCCAACAGTCACTTCCGAACAATGCAAAAATTACAACCAGTTACTGTAACTATTTCCCGACAACATCACTGCCACTTGTACATTTGACATTACATTTTCGCGAAGCCCCTTTGATAATTGTGTGTAATGAATCTGACGGCTCGAACATGCTCTGGTAACGCAGTGATGGAGATTCAGCGATGAAAGGGGGCGTGGCCGCCAGGGTAATTTGTCATTGGGCTGTCAAATTTGTCTGCTTCCTCATGCCCCTGTATGTTAACATCCACCATCAAGCGTCAAAGCGATATGGACAATTTACTGTTTCACTTGTTTTTCTTACGGAAATAACCATCTTCAGTTAGAAACTGTACACTTTATCAACCGTTGTACAGCGGGGTATAAAGAGACTGGAAATATTACATCATGTGTCTAATTGGGAATGTATCCCTAGAGTTGTTCCTTGGAATTGATCAACATATCAGAAATGATTTACATTAGAGATATGAAATAGTCAAGAGTGTTTCATTTAAAAAAAAAATATGATATATACGTTATGAGTAACAGAAGAAAAGGAGTTATGTTGTGTTTCCACTTAAGTTTTAAGTTGCATTGCAAAGTATGCATTTCGGCCATTGCACCAATATGTCTAATTGGGATTAATTCTCCAGAGTTGTTCAAAAATATCAGCAATGATTTACATAAGAAATATGAAGAGTGTTCCTCTAAAAATAAAAAATAAAAAATAATGATCTGATATTTTCGATACGAGTACATTTTGTCGCAGATGAAAAAGACGCTACGCTGTGTTGCAAAGTACGAATTTCCGTCTTTGAACTAATGGGGTATTCGCGAATTGGTATCGAACGGAAGCAACGGGACAAATATTTTGTCTGTAATCTAATGCGAACTTCTGTTTAAAAGCTTACGAGATTTATTTTGTCGTTTCTCCACTGCTAAATAACATGTATTGATGTATTTATTTAGTTGAAACTTTATTTAGTTGAAACTTTATTTTATTATATCTTGCAGTAATACGAATAGTATACATAACACAAGGATTTGAAAACAAGTACAGGGTACAAGGTACTTGTATACAGTCGTCTCCTTACAGTCATTGAGCAGTGATAGGGCGGCCTGGACTGTTGTTAGTACATTAGTATTTTGCGGAAATATAGGGGAGGGATGCAAGAGGATTAGGAAAATGACTGAAAAAATACGTATTTGTAACTCTAATGGTTCGGTCCACACCTCATAAACACGTAGCTAGTTAGCGAGATACTGTACGGGTATTAATTCTCGCGGTGGTTCTAGGTTCTAAACACTTAGCTAGTTAGCGAGATACTGTACGGTTATTAATTCTCGCGGTGGTTCTAGGTTCTAAACACTTAGCTAGTTAGCGAGGTACTGTGCGGTTATTAATTCTCGCGGTGGTTCTAGGTCCTAAACACCTAGCTAGTTAGCGAGATACTGTACGGTTATCAATTCTCGCGGTGGTTCTAGGTTCGCGGTAGATTGGGGATTCTTAGTCACGCGCAGTAATGTTGTTAAGCATAGGAAGCGTTATGCAAATGTTGTGTATTGTTCTTTTTGTTATTATTATTCACCGTAAAACCGATTAAAATACATTTTATAGCTCCACTAAAATAATTTCATTTTGTTATACATAATTGTAGATAGGTGATGAAACGTCACGCACATGAGAAGTTCACACCGAAACAAACTACATTGTAAGCCCATCATGAAATAACATTTAACACTCTGAAAGAAATACACTTTAATGTATGAGTCGAACGTATTTCACATTCCTATTTTCAACTATATTCAGTTACCTTACAATTTAAAAGAAAAAAGAAACATTGACAAAAAGGACCATTTAGTTGTGAAAACTCAACATGGCATTGTCCTGTTCTCTTTGTGTTTGTATACAATGAACTGTGTTAAACATATAGGTTGATGAGTGTTCGATGGGACGCTGTACAGAAATTGTAAAATAAGGTTAAGAGGATTGAACGGCGTTTGGACATCGAAAAAACGCCGTTCAATACTTATAATCACCTTCTAACTCTCAGTTATTACTGACCTACAAATAGATAGTCCTTTCAATTTTGGTTTGGAATTGTCTGTATCGTCAGTGCAAACGATATTCCTAGAACAGTCTAACGTCACCAAAATGTTTGTATCTAACGGTTGTCTAATGTTATGTGAGGCCTAATGGGAAGCTTCAAAATGACACTGAGAAAATTATGTAAATAGCTCTATGAACGCGATTTCTTCTGGTAATGCTTATAGAGAAAGATGCAGTGGAAATGTAAATATACAGGTATGACGTGAAGACGTGAGTATATGGCGTAATACAAGGCAGGCATGGCGTTCCATACAGGGAATGTGGGTTCATGACCTGTTTGATTTTATCTTCTTTTTTCCTTGCGCTCGAGAAATATAACCTGCCAATACTTGATTGTATGTACCTTCACGGATTAACTACCGTATCTGCGTTATAGTGTTAAACTCCTTCACGTTATATGAAGCCTTCTCTACAATGTTGATCTTCTCATAGAGCAAAACATGTTTAGTTAAACAAAACAAAACAATTACCAATTGCAAATTGTATGCGAAAAAGGCGAATTTCCCAGTAACGTGGTTGTTGTTACCAGCTGTACTTTCGTCTTTTACACGTGGTTTTATATTTACGTCTCGTGACTATATTGTTACTCCATTACATATAGAAAATTACGACATTGTGCTGTGTACCTTGGACTTTCCGTAGTATTTTTAGTGTGACAAAGTACCTCAAAGGATCCGGAATTGATATTTCGAGGATATTATTTACAAAGTAAAGTACACAAGACATTTATACTCAACACTACAGAACAAAACTAAAAAATAAAAAATGCAATAATTAAGTACAAATCCTACACCTTTAAATCGAAATCCTGGAGTGGCGACCAACGAGATTGTTATTTACAAATATCCAACGTTCAAGGTGAAATATGTTATTGGGTGATCGGATGGCGCAGTGGATAGCGCACTCAACTGTCACATAGACGACCGGGGTTCGATTCCCTGATTGGACGTAAAAAGGTATGGGGTCACCTACCAGACACATGGGTTTTCCTCGGGTAGCAGATAAAGATGAGGTATACTAATTTATATTTAATAATCTGTCAAAGAGTGCAGAACCTTCAAACCCCTTGTGCACGTGTTGGGTCAGCGATACCGTCTATATATGGTATTGCAATTATATCTCGCGCAGTACAGCATCGCGTTATTAAAACCTGCTTTGGAGGGGAGAGTCCATTCCTGCAGAACATTCCTAGGTGGTCAACCAAAGTAAAATAAGAGTTGGATCACTTTAATGCTGAACACAGTTTATAAACATTATATTTGAAAATAACTGTTATTAGAATTGTTTCCACATAAAATTACGTCGAACAACATTGCAAATACTTTGGAAACAAGCGTGCGAGTGACTACGATTGTTGGAGAGCTGTTCCGTCATTATCGTTTTATTGACGACGCACACAGAGAACAAAAGTTATTATCTGTATTCTATATATATATAATTTTATTAGCGTTATGACCAATAGCTTTATTTTAGAATTTATATTTGTGTATATATGTGGGCAGTGTAAATTCTGCTTTTTTCTTACGCTAGTCGAAGAGATTAATGTTTTTTTTTTAAATAATAGTTTTATATCTCTTTTCTTCTAATGTACTATACAGTAACTGTTCTTTGTTTTTTTTTCTGTTTCTCGATTTGTAATTGTAATTAAATCGATAGTCATAGCTACAGCTAGAGGATACTGAAGTGAAAACAAAACCATAATTCTAAATCAAAATCGATAACACTAAGGAAAGTTATTAACAAATTGAACCTTTACATGGAGAATGTTGCAAAATAAAGAAGGATAATAAGACCAGGAAATCCGGAATGGTTAGCATCATCTGCTTTATCGACACCCGCTATGCAAATCTAAGTCGAGACCAAATAATGTCACGTCATCACATCGAGAACTCGGGTATTGACACACGACACTCAAATAAGCATAATGAACAAAACTCGACATTCATATCACACAGAGAAATTATTAATTCGCCCTGAACGAATTCAAGCCGTCATATTGAACTGTTAATTTGTTCTTGCGACTTAGAACAGTAAATGGATGATGTGTTATTGTATAACGATTTATAATAGCTGTAAAATATTCTGTTATTATGAATTATATGTAATGCTATTCATATTTTAGTTTAAACATATTTTGTTGCTTCGAAATTCAAGCAAGAGGATTGGTCACAAGTTATGACAACTTATAAAAGCCCTCTTCTCAACAATTATACTACAACAATGTGATAGCGACAATAGACATATACATGTACAATGTATGTAGATTTTTTATACATAAAACGAATTTGGAAATCAGAAAAAGGAAAGAAGAAACAGGTTGAAAGTGCAGGGAAATCACAAGAATATCATATAGCATTTCTTATCATATACAACAATATAATGTATAGTAATGTATAATATGTCTGCCTGGCACATAC
>JAUMHH010028248.1:0-10436 GCA_032359455.1 Chlamys rubida
CGTGCAACGGTAAATAAAACTGCTGCCAAATGTTCAACAGTGAAATATTTTCAGTGGTAATAATAACCCCGCAGTTAACTACTATTTTCTATTAAGAATACGATTGATTCACAACAATTACTTCAGTTGTCATACACCCTACTCCAATAAACGGGTTAGCTGTTCGGAATAGTTCCAGAGGAAAATGATATCCGATTAGGAATGTACATGTATCAGACTATGAACCTTTTCAATTTCTGTTTTCCAGACCTTCTGCCATCAGTTTATGAGATAGTATATAAACTGAGAAATGCATTTAGATCCTGTCATTATATATTAAAATATAATTTACCCTTCAGAGAGTGATGCTGTTTGTAATATCAGGGAGATGATAAAATATTGAATTAAAACATGAAGGTAGGACATGGAGATAATTTTTACACCGTTACGCACAGGGAATCGCTATAGAGTACATTTGTATATATGCAAACATACGAACTATGTATACGTACAGTCACTGTTTCTAGTGGTGCGTAATAAAATGATTCGATAAAAATGATTCTTATCGGCCCATCAATACAAACAGGAGCACCGCGGGGCGGAACAAAATACGCCCGTCGAATGCCATATAGTGTTATATACTTTCTTACATTCAAATAAGATCTGCATCATTCTTAGAGTGGTAAGCTGATATGCAATAAAAAATGTAGGAGAAAATCTTCGGATAAAAAATCAAATACTGAAATAAACAAAGGGCAATAACTTTAGCAAAAAATGTTGAATCAAAATTCTTTTCAAACAAACACAACAACATATCATGATCATTTAGCCTACTAAGTTTCAAAGAAATCCGTCAAAAAATGTAGGAGAAAATCTCCGGATAAAAAATAAAAAAATGAAATAAACAAAGGGCAATAACTTTTAGTAAAATTGTCGAATCAAAATTCTGTAAAGGTAGACACAACTTCATATCATGGTTATAATGTATACCAAGTCTCAAAGAGATCGGTCAAAAAATCTAGGAGGAGATCTCCGGACAAAATTCAAATACTGAAATGAACAAAGGGCAATAACTTTTGGCAAAATTGTCGAAAAATTTAAGGGAGACACAACTTCATACATGTACATGTATCATGATTATAATGTATACAAAGTTTAAAAGAGATCGGTCGAAACATGTAGGAGGAGATTGCCGGACAAACAAAAGTGTACGCCCGGCGGAGAGACGGACGGACAACCCCATACCATAATACTTCCGTCAAATTTGACGGGCGTATAAAAACACGAAAATATATCGCAGCCTCCCAAAACACACACGCATACTCTGCACTCATGCATCTTGCACACAGGGGAGGTCGTCCTTAAATGACAATACTAAACCAGCCCAAACCAAACCAAACTTTCCTCTCACATTACCCTCCTCATACAATAGCCTCCTCACACAATACTTCCCTCACACAACATCCACCTATCACGATGACCTCCTCACTCAATACAATACACTCCTCATACAAATCTCTTTTTCACACAACATCCTCCCCACTAGAAACCCTCACACAATACCATCCTCACACGATCTTTTACAATTTCCTCCTCACACAATACAATCCTCATACAATTTTCCCTCCCACAACATCCTAACTCACACGATACCCATCGTTCACAATACCCTCTTCACACGATACCCTCCTCACACAATACATTTCTCATACAATTTTACCTCAAACAACATCTTCCTCACACGATGCCCTCCTCCACGATACCTTCCTTACACAACATCTTCATGTGTGTGTAAGTGACGATTTGTGTCTAAAATATCAGTTTGAAGTGCGACCCGGGCACGGGTCTCTATTTTCCCGCATGTTATATTCTGACGTTAATCGACGACAGACCGAAAAAAAGTCGATAAAACGTCAGAATAATTCGGACTACCTCACACGGTACCCTCCTCACACAACATCCTTTTCACACACCACACAATACCATCATCACAGGATCTTTCACAATTTCCTCCTCAGACAATACATTCATCATGCAATTTTTCCTCCCACAACATCCTCCTCACACAATACCCTCCTCATATAATAATCTCCTCACACGATGTCTTACTCCACGATACCCTCCTTACACAACATCTCAGAAAATACCTTCGTAACACGAAACTCTCCTTACAAAATGTCCTCCTCACACGATACTTTCCTCACACAATACCCTCCTCACACGATACCGTACTCACAAATCTCTTTTCATACAACTTCCTCCTCACAAGAAACCGTCACACAATACCATCCTCAACGATCTTTCACGATGCTCTCATCACACAATACACTCCTCATATAATACTCTCCTCACACAACATCGTCCTCACACGATGCCCTCCTCCACTATACCTCCTCACACAACATCTACCTCAGAAAATACCTTCGTCACATGAAACTCTCCTCAAACAATTTCCTTCTGACACGATACTCTCCTCACACAATACCCTCCTCACACGATACCTTACTCACCTCACAATACCCTCCTTACACAAATCTCTACTCACACAACATCCTCCTTGCACGGTACCCTCCTCACACAATATCCTTTTCACACAATGCCATCCTCACACAATACTCTCCTCAACTAATGCTCTCCTCACACAATACCCTCCGCACACGATACTCTTCTCACACAACATCCTTCTCACACAAAATCCTCTTCCCACGATACCTTCCACACAGGTACCCACCTCACATGAAACTCTTCTCACACAATTTCATCCTCACACAATACACTCCTCACACAATTCTGTCCTCACACGATATTCTCCTCACACAATACTCTCCTCGCAAAATAGTCTCCTCACGCATACAACACAATACACACAAGATATGCACAGTATACACCCTCCATATTAATATACCATAAACAAAACTCCTCACAAGTTATATTCCTGTGATTCCTACGATGCACCAATTTCAACGCTGATGAATCTATTTGAAGATGCCTTCAAATGATACACTAAAAATATGCACATTTTGCACAATTGACTTACCTCCAACGCCGATAATACATCCTAGAAGGAAAATCTTAATCAACTGTGAATACATGTGGAAGCTGTTTCGTAAACTGTGTTGAACGTGCAACGGTAAATAAAACTGCTGCCAAATGTTCAACAGTGAAATATTTTCAGTGGTAATAATAACCCCGCAGTTATTAAGTATAAGGTGCATACACCCTACTCCAATACACGGATTTGCTGTTTGGAATAGCTCCATTGCTTATTTTTAATTAGAGGAAAAAATAACCGATCAATAATGTATTAATGACCCTTTTGAATTTGTTTTCCAGACCTCCTGCCATCAGTTAATGAGATAGTATATAAACTAAGAAATGCAATAGCATCCTGTCATCATATATTAAAATGTAATTTAACCTTCTGAGAGTAATGCTGTTTTTAATATCAGGGAGACGACAAAATATAAAGGTAGGAAAATGGAGCTAATTATGACACCGTTACGCACAGGGAATTGCTATAGAGTACATTTGTATATATACAGCACAGTCACTGTTTCTAGTTGTCCGTAATATAATTATTATTATCATTTGATTCTTATCGGCCCATTAATACAAAAAAGGTAATTAGGGCCAATCAAATTAGATAGAACATGTTAATGAAACCCAACAACACGTGTTTTAATGTAAATGGTTTTGTGACATGATATGCATTGAGGTTTGTGTTCATCATTTTAGCTTTCAGGACGGGAGCTACAATGCACGTCCATTATTCTTCATACCTTGACTGAGGTACAATGCTATTACATATGATGTACCTGTACGCCATGTCAATATACTATTCCTATCGATTTGCATATTTTATTAAAAGGACAGTACTTGGCAACTGCTCCACGTAGGCCTCAAATCCGCAACCCAGTTGTGGAGGACTAATGTTCACAGGACGGTCACCGCCGCCCCTTTTTAAAAACAAAACGTGACCATGTGAAGTAGGTAAAAAGAATATTACGAAACGTCCTACTTCAAACTAGCGGATTCACTCGTTAAAAGGGCTCCTCACGTTTATTCAAAAGGTAACGTCGTCAACGTCAGGTGCATTTTCTTTTTTAGCGCAACCTCAATGAAACATACTGCCGAAGACACCCAGCAGGACGCCCCAGCTGTAGGTTATGCTAAGGGCAAAAATAGAGGAAATCAATAATGGTCTCAACTACTGTTGGCACAGAAGGGAAGGTACATTGACACAAAAAGGAAGATGCATGGCCCCTTCAGTTATATGAAATCAGAACCTTTTAGGAGTACCGGTTAATGATTCTGGATCTATAATGATTTTAATATAATGATTTAAATCTGATTTTTTTTCCTTATCTTGCTCATATTTGAAATTGTCAATGTTGTGGGTTTTTCAATTTTCTTAGTAAAGATTGCAAATAAACAAAACGTATTTCGTAAGGTGCGCTATACAGTGTTACTATGTTGAATAGTGCTGATATAGAAACGTATGAAATTTGAGGAGTACTGGTAAGTGATGCTGGATCTGAAAATGATTTAAAATCATGATTTCTTGCTTATTGTGCTCGTAAGTGTTTGTTTGGCTTTTTTTCACAGAAAAGTCAGATATATAGGATATAACGACCCACCTTTTAACGTCTGTATTTTAGAATCCTATGCGCGCGCAGACGTCATCTACATACTATATATATACATATGGAGATAAATGTCTAGATAACTTATTTATGATGTTGTTTTGTATGCCGCTTTTTAACTACTATATTTATAACTGTCACTGTAGGAATACTATTTTATATGTGTAGCAAAGCGCCTTAAAGTAATTTTGCAAAATGTTGTATATCATTATATTATTATTATTATCAAATTTACAAAATTTATTTCGTAAGGTACTAAACAGGATATTAATAATCGATAATTTATTGAAAAGTGCTAATAAGGTTACCTACATTTATACCGACAAACTTAAATGAAAAAAATCAAATATGCAGTCAGTGTATGTTTAGCTATATAAATCAAGTGCGCTTCCTTATCGAAAATAATTTCCATAAAAATTATCTGCAATCCATTTCCTTAATGTTGCAATAAACACAATTACAATGCATATTTAAATGTAATATGTTTCAATTTCAATTTTCACCACCTGTAAATATGTTATAAGTTAAACTTTATTTTATTCAAATTAATATGCTAGTTAATGTGTCAACAGTCATAAAGAATTATTTTCCTGTAATATATACTTGGGAAAGGAACTAATGTAAGCTCTAAGCTTGTTTTTCAATCCCTGTGTAATTATATGTAGGTAATAAACATGATTTAATATTGAATAAATACTGTTTAAACTAACCTATATGTATAAGTACAATAGTACTTGTTTCCCAATCATCTGAATGAAATGTCTGTGTAATTGTACATGTTTATTGATATGAATAAAATATGGTTTAAACTAAACTAACCTTCTTGTTCCTTTAATCACGTCATGTTTTGTGCCGTGAAATTCGCTGAAATTCAATTCCTTAACGTTGCAATAAACACGATTACAATGCATCTATTAAACAAAACAGTCTGATTGTTTCTTTCATCAAATTCTGTATTATTCCGTTATTTGACCCAACTTTTCATTTGGCAGGTCGCAAAATAAAACTTGTCAGGGCCCGCAATTGAGCAACCATTGTGAAAAAATGTAATTTTCATCCGGGAAAAATGTTAACTCTGTTTTCAAAATAAGGTCTTTTATGGCATGGAAATCAAATAAATTTTATAAGATATTTGTAAGAACAGGACATTTTCAGTTATTTCTGTCACAGTTATAGAATAAACAGAATGATCCTGGTAGATTATTACCAATTAACTAATGCCCGTTTAGAAACACATGTTTGATGTAAGGGAGATAACTGGTGTATGCATATAGAACCAGCATCACAACACTCGCTTGATACAGACGTATAATATCAGTGAAATGGTATTTAATTTCTTTGAAAATATTTTAGAATATTGCTGTGAAATAGATGCACTTTGGCGGTAAAATTAATATTCACCCAATGTGAATTTACTTTCATTCAAAACGACAAAAGATCGGAATTCCTGGCAAATATTAAAGAAAGACAAAAAATTCGTTCTATTAATTATCATTATTTCATAAATTTTCCTGTTCTTTGTTTGAAGAAAATCATTTTCTGTATTATGTTGCATCAAAAAATGTGTTGAAAACAGATGCAGTCCAAAAGGCGACATTTATAAAAAGATTATTCAGTAAACTTTTTTCCAGAGTGTCCACAACTGTTTTAAATTACTTAAAAGTAATAAGATTAATTATTTTTTAACATAACAGAGGCCTTTCATTTAAGGATACATACAAAGTAAACTATGATTGTGTCTTAAATTGATACAATTAGTAAGCATTGCTATTTTTTTGCATGTTTTCTTTTTTTTATGAACACTTGTCATGTAGGGAAAAGTAACAAAGGAGAAAGGGTTAGTTTTTATCTGATCTCATCCCTAAAAACTAAGAATGATTTATATGTATTTTTTAAGATTCAGCAAACTGATAAAAATATTTTTAAGCAAAAAATCATGTTTGTTCAAGTAAACTGAAGAATCGTGGGTTAGTAGAATTTTAAAACCTGATTCAGCTTAAAGAATATTTATTTCCAGTAATCTTGACATGTTTTTAAAACGAAAGAGGAAACTGATTTTAGATAAACTTAAAAAGGATAAAATGACTTACGGAAACAATAGGTTTTAGAAAATACAGCAAATTCGAATAGAAATAGTTAAAAACGCATCGCAATTTTAATCTCGAGCCTTCTTGCAGTGTCTGCGGTTTTTGCTTCCAGTTGTTAACTTAATAAGAATTTTATACTACAATGTACCCTGAAATCTTAAGGTTGCAATTAGCCCATATGAACTTGTTAATTTGAAAATATGTGTATCGCAAAATGAGAGAGCAAGGAGAAGCCAGTGCCCAAGGTCAAGTTTGTTTACAATATTCACAAAACAATGTATAACATGCACTTATCCGGCATTCTAATATATCGTTTAAAAACAGCGCCCCAACAGCTGTATTTCCTTCTCGGATAAACCTTTGTTTGCGGCCTCTGTGGCAGCCCCTATTCTGAATGAATGAGTTTAAATTTTCCCACATCTAGGCCTATGAATGACAGGTTTGTATGATTAAAGTGACAAAAGAGGGGGCAAGAGATCCCATGCCTTATTGCTATGCACTGTTCCAGGTGATTCACGGGACATAACTCCCCCCCCCCCCATACGTGGGATAAAAACTTACCATGCCCCTGTTCGTCAGTTTTCGAAAAAACGAAGATTTACTTCGAGATTTTTTACTATTTTTATATTTTGCAAAGCTACAACTTTATGAGACATATCTTTTGCTGTAACTGTTAATTCTCCCACCCTGAAAAAACCAACAAACGCCATTAAAAATGCTGCAGATAACATTGTTAACTCGTATGTTGAGTTACATTCTAAAGGCAAAACCCCAATAATCTTCTGGGAATATCGCAAGTGATTGGGGCCCTTAAATCCTTACTCTGCTTCAACCTCCTCATTCCTTCCAATACTTTTTTAACAAGGAAACTTGAAGTAAAATCCATGCATGAATTGTGGGAGCATTTAATATGAAAACTAATGCCTGCAAAGTAAGTATTAACAGTTGCTGCAGACATTCCTTTGTCAGCCATATACAGTATGAAATTCAATATGTAACTCAAAGGTGGGGGCTAAACACTTTGGAGTTCACTCCCTTGAACAAACGATTTGTAGATCTTAACCCCTGTTTCATTATAAGCTATTGCTGTATTCTGAGAGATGGAACCGGTGATTAATTCATCAAATTTGTTCTGAAACTGTCCCAGAATGCTTGCGGAGTGATCGTAGGATGCTGGTCGGCGTCGGGCGCCATTTCTCTGAATCTGGACCACTAAAAACGTGATAACGTATCTGCAATTGAATTATCTCTCCCTTTCATATGCCTAGCTTTGATCTGGATATTGCTGCTAAGACAGTACAAAAGTAAAGGATGTACAAAAGACATCACACATTCCGAGTGAGATGATGATTTGTTCAGGATCTCAACCAATGCCTGATTGTCACACTGGAACAATACCTTCTTGTTGCGAAACTCGCTTCCCCATGTGTATAATGCAATAACAATAGGAATCAACTCTAGGAATGTTATGTCCCTCTGTATATCCAAACCGCACCAACTACTTGGCCACTTGAACACTAGCCAGTGTTTCCCATACATAGCACCACAACCTAAGTCCATACTACCAGCACTATCTGTGAACAATTCAAAGTCAGCACTCAATACCCAATCCTGCTCGAAAAAGTGGAAGGTACCATTAAAATTCTGAAAGAATTCTAGCCACGCCCAGATGTCCGCCTTGACCCCCTTTTTAAACGAATGTGGTGGTTTGGCCTTGTATCATTGCCTAACAACCCATATAGCCTCCTGGAAAATGCTCTAGCCCCTGGCATTGCCCTGACGGGCTTGACGGAGACGGAAGTGCTCGTTATATCTCTTCAAGCCTAACCCACCAAACGATTTAAAGGCCGTTCTAAGAATCGACAATTATTTTAATAGTTCTTGCCCTCTATCATACCTCAGTGTGTAAATAGCAACGTAAACTATGAAGGCGTCTGTCCATGCCTCAATGGTATCCAATTCGTGTTTTGCCCCCCTTTGTTTGATGACAAAGACACCATCAAACAAAGATACACTTTGAGTGCTTTCCTGATGGTTTATCTCCATTAGTATGCCCAAATCAAAGAACTCTGAACCCCAAATGTTTTCCCTTGTAGCCTGGGAAACGTGGGTCCCTACCGTGTCCCCCACACTCAGAAGTGGGGAAGGCATATTAGACATGTCAGTACCTAAGCCCAAATTTGAAGACATAGGTCCTCCTCCCGAGACTGATGGGACTTGTCCCGATCCCGTGGGGTGGCTCCCTGCGACCATGGGGACTGCCACCTGCATGTCAGGCTCCTTCACAGCGCCATGCTCAGACTCCTCCTCATGATGTGCCCGGTATGGCCGAGCTCCTCCCCTCCTGTTGGCCCTGGCATAAGGGCTGTTTGATTTCCTTCGCTTGCTTGGGGGCATAGTCAGCTTCTCAACAGATAAATACAAAACTTTAGCATAAATGATGAGCTAATGCAACATTACTGAATCAGCAGTACACATTGAAATTTGAACAAGGGTTGTCCCCCCTGGCCCTTGATTGCCCAGCAAATAATTAACCTTAATTCGGGTAAAGTCAATCAACATCGATTCAATAGGACATGTTATATCACAATTTGGAATATATTGCACAAGCATATAAATAACATGACAGATTCTGCTAATATTCTGAAATACGTGTCAAATAAATACCCCCCAGGATCGCCGGATCATGCGTATGAATAAATAACGTTAATTCATCGTACATTCTTGCGTTCAGTGACTCGTTCATTTACATGTGCTCCGAGCCACCCACGAACACACGAGGGAACACATCTAATTAAGATTTTGTTTGCGCCCTGTGTACGCTGTAGTTGCATTTATACACGTAATACGTGACAAGCACATACATATTACCATCCAATGCAGTTGCAGAACTCTATGTCGATCGATGCTCGTAGATTTAAAATACAGTAATGGTGGTTCTCTTCAGCTTTCAACTTTCACCGTGACAAATTCGAATTGAAAAGGTCATTTCCGGTGCAGGTCAAAAAGGTTGATGGGGTCTGTAACTTGCTTGTTACATGTGCCAGGGGAGACAACTCGTGCAGTAAATGATTCGCTAATACATATGCAAGTAGACATAGGTAGTTCAAAATAAAGGTTGTTCCTTAAATAACACAAGCTATTCATTAGTAATAACTTGCATTATTGAATAAAACAACAAACACAAGATTGCCAGTAATGGCCACGGTGTTTTGTTAATCATGCAATGGGCGTCACTTACTGCCCTCATATGCATCAAGAGGGCGTCACTAACTGCCCGCATATGTTTTATATTTTTTTCAATCAATGGGCGTCACTTACTGCCCCATATGCATCAAGAGGGCGTCACTAACTGCCCGCATATGTTTTATATTTTTTTCAAGCAAGGGGCGTCACTTACTGCCCACATATGCATCAAGAGGGCGTCACTCTCTGCCCGCATATGTTTTATTTTTTTCAAACAAGGGGCGTCACTTACTGCTCACATGTTTTGTTTTCAAGCAAGGGGCGTCACTCACTGCCCGCTAGCATCAATGCGAAAATAGAATAAGAATTTCAATTTTCAATGCAAATTTAATGAAAATTAAAGTCTTTTGTGATCAAGGAGAATCCAATGATCATAAAGAATGTATGTCAATACACTTATATGGAAATAAAATGTATTTATAATTGTCAAAATGAACTGATGTTAGCAAAGTCCTGCCACATGGTACATGAAAAGGACTCA
>JAUMHH010028259.1:0-10436 GCA_032359455.1 Chlamys rubida
ACCAAAAATAGCGTGCGCACATCGTGCATACATCGTGCACACACCGTCCGCACATCGTCCACACATGGTGCGCACAATCGTTCGCCCCGTTGTGCGCTTCTCTCCGCACACATGTGCGATTTGGTAGAATTGGTTGATCAATATTACAGAGGGAAAAAAGCCGTAGCCCTCGTATGGAATAAGGAACACTGTATAATTATATAAATTGCTCATCAAATTAATTAGGATTATGTTTCATTTTACAATGCTGGTTACACAGCATTACAGTGACCGTTAGACTACAATGTATCAAGAATGGCTTTAGCTTCCAGGTAACAGAACAGGTAAATAACATTTTCATGATTGACCGGAGTATACCTGACCCGTGCCTTACAAAGAGAGTTGATATGTGATACCGTATGACCGTTATGAAAGCACAACTGGACCGTTAAGTATTTGTTATTTACATTCGTTTTGGTCTATAGCACCCCTTCACCTTGATTTTAAACACCTTGGCGAGTTACGTAAGTGCCCCGGATGTGGAAAACTACGGTCCAGGTACAGATACAAAGTGGCTATGTTTACCTGTATACTTGACCGTGTCAATACACGTGTATGTGCTATTTTACATGTGTCGATTTGGTTCGCTTAAAAAACACCGAAAACACCATTTCTAAATTAAGAAAATATAGATAAAAATATCAGCTGATATTATTATGTACAATGTAGCTAGAATATAGAAATATACACAAATGTACTTAAAAATCAAGTTTATATGTTTAAACACGAGGCCGTATTTATTGTTAAACCATTTCTCAATTTACACCAACCACGATTGTCATCGCACAATGTGCGCAAATAATCGTCCAGATTTCAATCGTTCGCACATCGCGCGCACACCGTAACGTGGTGCGTTCCCACAACTGTGCCATGAAGTCAAAAGCGAAGTGGGATTAATTGTCGGTGTAATTCGTCTATCTCCCCCTGGGAATTCGCCAAAGGAGAGTGTGTATTGCCCTCTGTATAGAGCAATTAGTTATATCAATATATACTTAAGTGACTTTCCAATTCATACGATATTTCGGAAATTAATTAAGACGCTTTCATTTCAACGAGGATTTGCCTTACTATAAACGAAAAAATCAATACTAGTTTCATTATTTTTAGATGAAATGATGATTAAATTAAATATCAAATTGAAAGGAATGTTCGCGAACATTCCTTAAAACCTGTTTTTCTCTTAACATCTTCAGGTCTGTTACGTCGCCATCTTGGCGTCATCACTCTTTTCTACAATCTTGTCTTCAAGTCACAATATCATCACGTCATGTACAGTGTATATGACCTTAATTCTGACGTCACAATTGGGGTTAATATCACGTGGATTTATTTACGTTATAACAAGTACGATAGAAAAATAATACAGCACAGATTTGTTTTCTGGTGAGTCTACCGATAACCATTGCTAAAAGGGAATCGGGTTATCCTTTCTTCATTTGCAGAAAAAATGGGTGCTTGAAAATTAATTGTATGTGTTTTTTCACCCACCTGTAAATATGATATACCCCCTGTTGTCGTGTAATACACAACCTATCCAGCACACCTGTTTGCCGTTATTTGCATGTTGTCTTTCCATGTGTATGGGTGTCCTCAGTACCACTTGGTCTACATGTGCGAACCATACTGTATTAGATAGGATGATTCTACTATTACTTTCCTGATGACATTTGGGAGCTATCTCCGAGACTTTATCGAAGTACTAAGGATGTGGCACAATTTGACATTTTTAAACCTCTTCGTATATATTATCACGACTACCCGGCAAAGCGAAATTTAATGAAAGTCGGATTCGCCAAAAAGACCATTGCCATCAGTTATCTCCTCCATCAAAAGTTTGTCGAAGCTAACATACAACTGTGCTTTAGATAATAAAATTACCCCAATAATTTCTTGTAGTTATTATAAACCAATGGATTCCAAGCTTTCCAACTAGATGACCTTACAATACCTTCTCCTTCAGCTTGTTCTTGCTCCACATAAATTATGCATACAACAATGGATAAGCTGGACACGTGGTACATGTAACTGGTGATCTTTCTATCACCCATGCTACTGCGTCCTCAACTTATTGTGTGTACATGCCGCAGTTGATTCAGTATCCACTAGCTTGCTCCAAACATCATGATCTTCGTAATCGATGGTGACTGCTTACGGACAAGCCTTCAACACAGTGATACAGGTTTAGGAAGACTAGGGACAACCTTTAAAGTAGCCATAGGAAAATATGATATTGTTTGTGTCATTTGACAGTCGACAAGGAATTTCTTCTGAAGGGGATATGGAATTTCATGGTCATAGGACAAATAAGTTGTGAGCACCGGATTTAATGGGTATGGTAAACAGAATTTCTCGGAATTGGGATAAGGAATTTCAAGGGTTGGGGATCAACAAGGCTCCTTCGTGTACCTTGTGGTTTTGTTGTCACTGCCACAGTTCTCGCTAGAAGGCCGTGTCATTACATGGTTTTACTTTGATTTACATTGTGGGTGTCGTAGATGAAGCAGAAAACGCTTGTTTTTTATGCTCCCGGCACATGTTATTTTTTATTTTTTTTCCTTTTGTGTTTGTGTCTTCTTAGTTCTTGTTGCTGGATTTACTTTTGTTGTGATGTCTCCTCAGTTCCTGCTGTTAACTTCCCTTTTGTGTTAGTGTCGCCTCTTTTCCTGTTCTTTTCGTAGTGACTTTTAGTTTGGATTTTCCCCTGTTTTTTTTGAAGATGTGTTGCTATATCATTTTCAATAAGATACTAAATTAGACACATTAGGATATATAACACGATTATATGACCAAGAAGACTGCTTTTCCCCACAAGATGACATGGTTTTACTGCTCTTGTGTTTATATGTGTACGGGTAGCATTTTATACTTAAGTTGCATTGTACGTAATCCACGTTTGACCTATTGACCTATTGACCTATTCCCCCTAACTGTATTGACCGAAAACGTTTATATATCTACTGATTATCGTTGATAATTGTAGACCATACTATATGACGCCTAACATATTCCTCAGGAACTAAGCAAATCCAAACCTAGTCTCTATGTCAAAAGTTGAGAATAATTACTATATGATAATGAATCAGTAAACTTTTAGAGTATGTCAGTATTTTAACTAAAAATTACTCTTTCTCAGTATTATAAGTTGCCAGCACACGTTTTCATCCAATTTCTGTGAAATAATCAATATTTATGTGGTTTTTAATTTCGTTGACTCCCTGGGTAATCTTCATCCACGAGTTTATAGGTCTACGAAATAATTACAAGTTTGATATAAAGTAATTCCCCGTTTAACTGGATACTTGTAATCCATGAATTCATGTACCCACAAAATGGTGTTTCGTCAAGTAACCACGAGTATTTGATTTCACAGTAGAACTCTAATATAGTTATTTGTATCCAATTAAAAGGCATTTGAACTTAAATTCGTTTTTGTGAACAAAATCAGTGTTCTGTTCTGTTCTGTTCTGTTCAATATGCATACCTGTTTTACAGAAAAATTACATTTGACCAAGGAATGAATGCCGGTGATCCAGTTATAGTGAACTTTACCTATTGTTATGTCGATGCAGGTATCATTCAAACTGTACAGCCTGAGGAACAAGACGTTAGAACCAGATGAACAGAAGAACTTGTCACAGTGGTAGAGTTTAAGCTCCATCTGTAAGTCATGAATGGCCGAAATGGCCATAGGGTGCAGCGATGTATTTTCTTTGTCTTTCTGTTTTTTCAACAATGAAAGAACAAAAGAAATAGTTTTTTGCTCAGGGGTGTAGGATAATAGAGAAATTTCGCTCAAGAAGTGTTCAAGTTAGGTACAATTCGAGGTTTTTGCGCCCATTTGCATGTCCACAGGTTGGAAATTCACTATCTCTCAGCCTTATGCATGATAGATTTTGTTTTCTCATAATAATCGTTCCAAATTCGTGACGAGGGTAAGACAACCAACAAAAATCACCCCGAGGGTAGGAGTTTTTTCTGTTACACCATCAAGGTAGGGAATGATTATTTTTCTCCCATCCTATTATTTCAGTCACAACTCCACCGACAGTAATCTGCCATGTTTGTAAACATAACACATGTGGGGTATGAATATCGTCAACCACTTAAGATGACGTCACAATTACACCGGTGACGCATACAATGACGTCACAATTGAACACGTGCTAATAGGCACGAGGCTATCTCCCCCTAGGGGGTGACAAGCTGATCTCTCCCGGCTAAAACGGGAGACACATCTGTGAAGGGTGGGAGAAAGAAATGTCCTACACCCCTTTCTTACCCTGGACAGCTCTAGCATACACACAGGGAAAACACATTTCTTACATCCTTATCTTTGTATGGACAGCTCTATCATGTTAGCACATGCGAATTCCTGTCATCACAAAAGTTCATAGTATAATTAAATTCTCAAATAAATGTCACAATATGTGTTTGTAGTGTGTGAGAATTGGAAAGTTTATAGATAATAATGTTGGTTGAATGGTCATATCTTGTATAAAGATAGCCTACTCAACGTTATAGATGTGTTAGCAGTTTTATAAGAAACCGGGTGCATCAAGCCGAAGTCACAGATTCAATCTAGATGTTGAATGATTTATTGATAGGCGAGTTCGAATCTGATGAAACCTTTAGTACATATGTTTTTGTAAGCAGTTGTTGACTTGCAATCTGTGTCAAAACAACGTTTGTTACTGGGCGCGTGCGTCCGATTGTGATATAAAACATATTGTGTAAGAACTCGCATTGATCGCGAGCGACCTGCCATGTAGTTAAACAAAGGAGTTATCGATCGTACGAGCGAAATTGTATATTACACCACATCAAAGTAACAACGGAACAATAATCACTGAATATTTTATTGCCGTTTAAATAGTTATTCGAGACCCTTTATCGCTTTTTACACTAATAAATAAATAAAAGATCGCTGCCTGTGTTTGGGGCAACACTTCCATTTCTATGCCTCACGGTATCCCTGTCAGGGATGGTAACGGTATAGACGCCGGGGTGAACAGGGAGTCAACAGCTCGTGATAGCTCTGGTTCACACCGCTAAAGTATACGGAAATATGAACGCTCCTAAAATGTATTGATCATTTGTCGGTTTCAAAAATTGTTGTTGACCGATTAAGAACCGTTCATATAGTATTGATAGAGCCTATCATAATTATGGAGGTATGAAGGATGTGGGAAGTTAATCCGGGCGAATTCTAGTACCTCGCCAGTGATTGGACGTGCAGCAGTAAGGTGGAAACATACAAAGCATTAACACACCACCCGGTACTCCAAAACTCTGTGGAAGGTCGATCAAGAAGCTTATCATGATTTAAATCTCTATTGTTTGCTTGTTTTTGAAGATGAATTAAAGTGTACTAAAATACTAAAAAACTAAACAATAACACATGATATCCACAAACTCGATGGACTTCAAAATCAAAACGTAACGTTCGGTGTAACAAACTGAGCCCAACACATCATAATTTACTATACGGGTGAGTTCCCGAACTAAACCAAAACACAGTTGAAATACATGAGGAGGCTCTTCTCATTTTCTCATTTACACGAAGTGAGGAGGGGGAGTAAGTACAGAATATGGCAATAAATCAATTTGCAAACTGTAATATCTATTTAGAATCCTGACCATTATTGATAATTATGCATTCAATATATGCCATGTCTAATAAGCTCCGATAAATGGCGTGTATCAATACACATGTTTATAAATCATTAAGGAAATAGAAAAATATTCTGTTATTTCCATTTTTGCTGCAAATGGTTTATAACTATTCAATACATTATTCTCATCAGCGGATACAAATTTCATTTTCAAATCATATTAACGTGTGATCAGTTTAATAAAAGTAACAGCCTGAATCTTGCATGCGCCTCTGTTCACTCTGCCAACATCTACTGTTTTGACGTCACAAGTGTATCTCATTCGCGGAAAATTTGCATAACTCCGCCCACATACACTGTTGTAAATGTCATGGAAACTTGTCACGTTCTATGGTATGGAAATGAGAAACTGTAGTTCACGAGAACAACGTTTACTTTGGTGAAAATCAGTGCAGACAGTTTATATAAGTATATTAGTCCTTTTGCCTATATGATGACCTCACGTCAGCAAAACAATAGTATATACAAAGATTATAGATATATTCGGAGACAAATATGACAGCCAAACACGTTAACAGTTTTATTTCCTTCAGCAATACCAACATGGCTGACATATTTATAAACAACAACGTCTTTAGAATGCTGCACTTTCTTTTGACTATATTGATATAACTAAGGAGGTACGGACACAGCTAAACACACACGTGGTATTCTGTAAACAGTTGGAGCACGTGAGCATTCCGACAACGTGTATGACATCTAGATGGCTGCATCTCTACAGAGTTAAATTGTAGTTGTGACGTCATCATCATATTTCGCCAGACCACACTATTTCGGATAACAGGTACTGCTCAAGGAGGATGGAGCTATTGTTCTGACTTCCCGGCCCTGAACAGTTTTAGGGAATCAGGAATATACACATGTTGAGCTTTCTATCAAATTACAAAAGTTTAAAACGTTTAAGATAGAAAAATATTAAAAACAAGAATATGTGTCAAGAATATTATCAATTAAAATGTCATTAAAAAGCGTTCCCTTCTGGAATTAAAAAAATAACGCAAATCAAGCAATATTTCCGAATTTCCAAACTTAAACAGCATCGTTAAAAATTATCAGGGAAATATTTTACCTGGTAGTACTTCACAAATAAGTCGAATTAGACAATTACACATTAATATCAGGGTATCGTGTCGCCTTTTGGACCAACACGCGTCTCAGCATAATAGACTGACCCCTTAAATTAACAAACAATTGGTAGGTAATATGTCTGTAACTGAATAGGTCACCGATCACCAGTCGAGGGGGTTCGGTCATACAGTCACGGGCGTCCTACATGTCTTTATTATACCGCCTAATGGTTATACGAGGGGATAGTACATTGTGTAGACATGAATATTGTCGCCGAATGTTAGATGATTAGTTGGGCCCTAAATTACATTAAATATCCATGAGCCGTTAAACACAGACTATGAAACAACTGTTTCAACTATCGAACACAATTTATATGAAAATCATCAGGAGGATTAATTCAAGAGGAAATTTAAAATAAAACACGAGAAATACCCACTTTAGTACAGCAGGCCTGCAGGGTTTCGTTGATGAAGCGATTCTGGAGTCTACAAAGTTGTCACAGCATGAGATAAATGTAAAATGTATATTTTATATTATATTATATTTTGTGTTATTAGTGTTATTAGTGTTATTAGTGTTATTCGTGTTATTCGTGTTATATTATGCTATATTATTAATATATATAACAAGTGGTAGATGAATTAGTTAGGAATTGATGTTATACTCTTACTGTATCATAATTATATCTTGAAATTCTGAAACCGTCTAAAACAGCAATCCGATTTTTTTAATCATGACAATCAATTGGCGTCAAGATTTACGATGCCCTCAGAATATTATTTTGTCTACAAGCAGACCTAGCGGTAGATTTTACACACCAGAAATACAAATACGAACCCTATTACGGAACTGAACAATCAAAAATAGAATGTATAGCATGTAATTGAAACTTGAATTGAGCTGTAAACCAATCATGACCTGCATCATTTAATACCACCAAAGCCATACCGTCTGAGAACAGACGAGTCTGTTGCAATCTTATGTATAAAAAACGGTCATATCATTGTGACGGAAATCTGAAATAGACACTAAATACTGAAGTCGTTGTTACCAACCACGAAAGTTGGTGAGACACCATATTGTTCGGCGGGCTGACCCCAGAGCTCCCCAACCCTGGGGGCCCAACTCAAAACGTTGATATGTGTATATATATCTATATATACTTTCAAGTAGTATACCTATTTGCATATATTTAAAAAAAAAAAATTAAAAAAATGGGGAAATAGAATATTTCGAAGAAAAAGTTAAGTAAGTACATACATTATTAGTGGCCTGTAGACTTTAACATATTTATCATTGGTGGCCTATTTACTTTCAAGGAATAGTTACGTTTATAAGTATTTACGTCATTTGTAATGATATATTGCTCTGAACATCATGACTTTCGTAATAGATACTGAATGCTGACGGACAAACCTAAAACACAAGGTGTTCACAGATGCAAGTTGATGATGATTTGGTTTGGTTCTATTATGTTCGGCGTCCTATTTACAGCTATATGTAAGGTCATTCAAGAACATTGCAGGTTGAAGAAGTTTTATGCTCGCTATTATGATAACATCAGGAAATATGCTATTCCTTTTTGTGATAGGAAAGTCAATGTTTGCCATTATGCTCTCTAGTGAACATTATTCCGTCTTTGCGTATTGCAGAGTTACCTTCCCTTGCGATCAGGTATTGATTGTTACGTCAATGGTCTGTGTGAGAAAATTACGTCGTTTTCTCAAAAATTGATGACGTTACTCTCACAAACAAATGACGTAACAATCAATACCTGCTCGCAAGAGAAGATAATTCTGCAATACGAAAAGACGGAATAGTTTTGTTGCCACTTTCCGATTTCTTGATGCAAGTATATTACGTACCTGACATTACTTGGATTTGACTTTGATTTGCATGACGGTGCTGATCTATGAAGCAGAAGACGCTTACACTCGGAACATCTTGTTGTATACACTCGGAACACCTTGTTGTATACACTCGGAACATCTTGTTGTATGCTCTTTGTAATGTTGACAAGGGTTTCGTAGTAAATCTTTCCATTGTTCCAATTTTGCCCTACTTTTGTCGATTTTAGTTCGAATTATAGATTTGCTGACACTTGGGTATTCCCTGGTTGTACTGGGTATCTCTATACTTTCGTGGAATGGTTATTGTTGTAATTACAAACATACGTCATTGGTGACCTTCCTACTCAAACCATCTACAAATGTAACATACACGACATTGTTTACCTTGAACTTACATGGAATAGTGATCTATTTAAATAAATACATCATTGGTGACCTACATACACGCCATTGCTTACCAAGATCTTGCATAGAATAGTGATCTACAGATGTATATAATTACATACGTCATTGGTGACCTACTTACTTAAACCATCTTTAAATGTAACATACACGCCATTGTTTACCTTGATCTTACATGGAATAGTGCTCTATATAAATAAATACATCATTGGTGACCTATATACTTTTCCTGAAATTGCTGGGAGATATCCTTACACAATACTGTGTGCCATATTTAGTACAGCAGACATTAAACTGCTGTAAGTATCAGCTTGTTCAGCGCACCTAGATGGCTTATAACCAGTAAAGTACTTAGCCAGAGTTTGGTACCTAAGAGACTCTGATCTATTCTAAGGAATTTATTTATAACGATGACCTGGTTTATATTTATGTTATGTCTGTACTACTGTCCTTTCTTACTTAATCTTATCCTGATTTTGTCTGATATATTCAGGCTTGGCTTATTTGTTCAAAGTTACCTTACTCACAATTGATATTCCTATAACTGGCAATTTACTGTTTAGCCCTATTTCTGTTACACGTAGTAATAAATAGGATATTTGAATTGTTTTCACATGATTTCATCCTAACCCCTTCATTGGTAGTGTGTAGGGTAAATTGTTTACTATCATGACTTTAATACGGATATTTCAATGTTAGCACGATGGCCATTTGTTTGATGTGTTGATTATTAAAAAGTGTGTCGACAGCTATGTTATAATTTTACAAAAATGACATCGTATTGATTTAAATCTTGTAAAACAATTGGTGACATGTGACACTAATGCACTTATGTTTACTTTAGTGTTGGATATGCACGTGCCTATTCAGCAAATCAGTTTTCAGCACTTATTTCATCTAAACAATGAAAGTTTTTATTGTTCATTTTATTTGGGCAAACGTTGCAGTTGAATAGACCATATTTAAACAATATGGATCGGTAAGGAGATGTTGTGTACAAATTGAGATTTTTGCATTCAAAACCTGTTGAATTGTTCCTACATATATTTGGTTAGATATTGAACACTATACAAGGGAAGGCAAATTTGTTGAAGATTGCTTTATTGTCTACACAGTGCGCTAAACAAACAACTGAATGTTTAGAGTATGTATTTAAAATAATTACAATCTCTCCGTGTATTATAACATATTAATCTAATACTATTAAGTAAAAAATATATTATAACCATTGTTCTTTTTATGTAATATGTATTGGTTAATACCTACGGAAACAGGTGCTTTGGGAGGGTTTCGGCTACGTTGTGGAATAGCTTACCATCTGCTAATAGAAAGTCAAATACCCTGGCCAAGTTCAAGAGGGACATCAAAACTCACCTCTTCACGTCTGCATTTTAGAATCTTT
>JAUMHH010028270.1:0-10435 GCA_032359455.1 Chlamys rubida
ATACTAAACCAAACCAATACCACATTGATAGCCGCCCTTAAAAAACAATACTAAACCAAACCAATACCACATTGATAGCCGCCCTTAAAAAACAATACTAAACCAAACCAATACCACATTGATAGCCGCCCTTAAAAAACAATACTAAACCAAACCAATACCACATTGATAGCCGCCCTTAAAAAACAATACTAAACCAAACCAATACCACATTGATAATCCGTGGGTTACGCTCTCGTCACGCCCTGGAATATGTCATAGCACAATCGACGGCTCAGAGTGCACCACATTGTGAATGAGACAAGAAGACTAGTTTGAAGCTTTGATGTACATACAAAGAATATGTCAGTCTCGTAATGGTAAAATTGACTGTCTTTGAAGTAGGCTGCCGCTCTTCTGTAATCTTCAAAGGACAGGTGTCAGCCTAGCGATTGGTCAAGTTGAGACCAATCAAGCCTTTAATTTTGCTATGACATTTACAGTGGGTGCAGATAGCATAAGTGGGCGTAACTCCTGGAGTGTCTAGGACGTCATTGCCGTGTCCAGTTGCTTGTGTACTGTTAATGTATCAGTTGAAAAGATAGTTTTATTGTTAAGCATTTCTATATTAAATGCAAAGTACGAAATTCAGATTTTCTTCATATTAGATATCTTTAATAAACAAACACATGTTTCTGTTTGTTTCAGGCTGGTGGTATAACCAACTCTATACTAGGTTAATCGCTGGTTTATAATGCAAGACGCCGGAGTGGGGATTAAAAATGGCAAAAAGAGGAAATATTTTACTTTAATAGGGCATATTACAAGTATAAATAATAACTGTCAGTATCAATAATGGCCATTTAAGTTTAATAGGAAAAAATAAAACTTAGACAAGAGACAAATAAGTAAATATGGTTGAAAGAACGGACCCTTTCATCATACTAATTCCAAGCACTTTATGCAAATTAACATCAATATGTCTCAAAGTAAAACAGTCTTTAAGTCATCACACGAGATAAACATATATCGCATTGTCATCAACACACAGTAACGACTAGTTACTCACAGCTACATGTTATCACTCAAAACATGTCACAATGTCAGTATACAATGACAAAATATGTTCTTACAAACAATTCTGGATTCACAGCGTCAACCTAAAATACGAAAGCAAATGCTCCAGGCGGGTTAAACTCTGTGCATAATATATGTCACTCTCCATAATGGTCACAATCGATTTTTATATCTTCGAATGCAGTTGGTTTGTCTGAACTACATTTAATAGCGTAAAGCTTCGTTCAAAACTGTCATTATATGTGTTGCATGTGCTTATTATTTCCCTGCAATATTTAAAATCATGAACAAAATGTTCATGCCATCAGTTTTCACGGATCGTTTGATATCAATACGCAGTAATATAAAGTATTTATTTAATTTTCGATCACGTTTACAATCGTGATAAATAATTTTGATTATTTGATTAAATACTTGGACTACAAACCGTGAGAGGCGCAAACACCTATCTAGTCACCTGACAAGTGGCGGGGGGCACTCTCTAGTCACCCGACAAGTGGCGGGGGATTTCTATGGTACAAAGATAAAGATGACGCACACACTGCCATATATATCAAAGCAATTAATGACGTCACAGGTATCTAACAACCGTTAATTACATGGTTTGCATTGGATAGTTCTCAAGATGTACATTTTAATTAGAGTCTTCCTACATTTAGTATAACTAAGGGAGTAGAACTATAACACATTGTAGTAATTGACATATTTAAGCTGGTAAGTATTGTTGGCTCTGCCAAAGGGCACCTTCATACGTACAATAAGTTTTCTTTATCAGTATTATTGGTATCCAGTATCCAGGGCTAAGTTGGTTTGTGTATGTCAAGTAAAGTATCCCTTTAAGGTTAATGACTTGTATAACAAGTATAGGGATGTCTTGAATCGAGCTAGTATGCCAATGAATGACATTAGTCTTTTCAGAAACATTAGAAGTTAATTATTCATTGTGTGTCTGTGATGCCAAGTCATTCTTATTCCAGTTCCTCAGTATAAGAAGATTACAAAAAATCATATGTTTCTATAAGTCAGTTCTTGTGGTTATACACATTCTGTGCGGCCGGTGTTTATGTTTGTATGGTCAACAAAGGTACCATATGCGTGTAAGATTCACATAGCCCTTTACAGTCTTACTATTAATACCGTGTCCAGATTTCTTACTTACAATGTACGATTTCAGGTCATAATCCTCACTTTGATTTCCCCAGTAGTTATCTACATATTTTGTGACCTCCAACATTACAGATAATTTTAAATCGAATCATATGTGTCCAATGCACTGCATTGGTATCTCCTTTGTTTCACTCAAACAAGCTGTATTCATTTCTGGGTTTACTATAGGAGATTAATAACAAGTTCCACCAATATGTCTTGTATCGATACTTATTTACATCCTTACATCTTACGGGATAAATCATGACACTCACTTTCACCAGCTGCCAAACATCTGAGGTCACCGGTAAACAAGCAAAGTCATCTGAAATAGATTATGATCTTTATAACAACAAAAAATTTCATTCACCAAAAGCGGGGAGATAGATGTTCATCCATTTCAGCTGTGAAGCTGATTAAGTGATATATATTGCACAGTTTAATTTTCAAATGTTAATATTTCTGACTATTTAAAAATATTTGGTTTGGTTTCTTTGTCTTTTACATCATATTAACAATTATGATCATTTAAGGACGTGCCAGGTTTTGGTGGTGAAGGAAATCCTGAGTTTCCGTAGACAATCCACCGAACTACAGTCAGTACCTGGCGACTGCCCCACGTAGGCCTCGAACCCGCGGCCCTGTGGAGGAGGGCTAGTGGTAGCAGAATGTCAGACTTGGCCACCGCGGCCCCTAATTAGAGATAACATGTGGTTCTATTCTGGCACAGTTGATATGAAATATTGGTTTACAATTGTCGGTTATGTCAAGGTTGTAACGTTATAAACGATTCCCTCTCATCCCGTATATCTTCATATATTTAGGAAGGCTTCAGATTTGGATTTTTATTATTTTGATCTTAATGACTTCTGATGAGCCCTAAATGAATGAATAAAATGGTGATATGGCGCATCAGAAAATGTTGCGCATGTTTAACTCTCTGCATCAGCATACCTTTTGTATGGGGCCGGGAGGGTGTGTGTGTTTTCTTTCCTTGTAATTTCTAGTGATTACACTATATTTAACATGAAAATAAAGTATCGGAGAAGTTATGTATTCTTTCTACGATAGTGGGAATCGTTGTATAGACATATTATTAGGGTAAATATGGCATGTTTTTAATACGGTAATGGACGCAATTTTCCTTGGTAATTATTAATCAATTGTACCGATTGAGTCATTAGGGTTAAGTTTATCAACGTGCAATGAACACGACTTTTGGGATTTTTTTTAACTTAAATGAATAAATATGTTCGTGTCGAGATTCAAATCAAAATCAGACGATGTTCTCATATATATATTAGATTTAATGAAAAATTATGGACCAAAGACGTTCGCTTGTGTAGGATTGATCTCGTGGTTACCTGCATGATGTCTCTCCTTTGTACGCTGCCAGCGGGCATTATTCTAATGTTTATCAGCAAAATCAATACGATGAAGTTTACAAATTAATTAAATTTAAAGCACATTTTCTAGATATAAACCAACGAATGACTGAGAATCATCAATTGTGGCCATGTGACCATGTTGAAAGGTACCCGTATTTGTATCAGAAATACTCAATATTTGATGATGTGTAGCCGCTGATCTGGGTGATATAGAGCATGCACTCATTACCAAGGTCTGAGTCCTAAAGGTCAACATACAAAGGTCAATCACTGGTAAATAGGTCAATCACCTCTAACCAGACAAGTCGGGGGCGTTCGATCTTCTCAGGCCGAAAGGTTTGTCAAAATATGACTATTCTTTTGGACTGATTTTATGTGGTTACATATTATTATTACTATGATTAAATCTCTTTTCATCAAGATAACACTCCGTCGAGATGTGAGGACAATAACTTTATAAGACCTACAAATAGATGTTTAAAGATGAAGTTCGACATGCGACTGATGTTGGTTTATATCAAGGGTATGATCCTCTCACTATCTGTGCACAACTGATGCAATTCATTTTAAACTCTCAATCGGCCTTATCGGCGACACACAATGTCCTACACTGCCAATAATTGACCATGTCGTGGTGTTACAGCAATGTTTAATCACGTGTCACTACCATTGTGCCATTTGCTGATGTTACATCAACAAAAATGCATTTCACACTATGTTTAGTGAGCCATGTCTTGACAAAACAGTACTACAATGACTACCATTACAGAAATAGAAAAATATATAGAGGATATTTAATGGTTTCTTCAGTAATAACAAATATTACATAATTGTTTTTACTGAAGACACCATTACATTTTCTATTTATTACATTTTTAAAGCAGAAAACATGAAAAATGTAATGCATGAAAAAAGGGTGGGAAGCAGAAGCGTAATAAATAGCGCCATATTATAATGACGTTACGCTTGACAACAAGGCTGCGCGCCATTTTGAATGGGATACTCAACGTAATTCCGACGTTTTCTGCTATTTACTGGTATGATTGCTTATAAAAATGTTATTAATTGTATATTTATGTAAATACTTAAGTGTGTGCACCAAACATTTACCACAACAACCACTTATTCTACCGTCGCTTCATTTGAATCTGAACAAAAAATCGTTGCCTTTGAATGCAGCGAATAGAAGATACCGTTATGATTGGTCAATACCAAAAAGTGATATTTTCACACTGAAAATATCACTTTCGATATTTGTCACAGTGTAAAAGATATCAGTTTTATCAAGTTGATAGAATCCGATATTTCACTGGCAAAAATGTAATAAATTAAACATTATTTAAACTCGTTCAAAAACTTGATATGACACTCGCCTAAAGGCTTGTCATATCAAATTATAGTCGTTTAATAAATTCTATATGACATGGACACTCATGTAAGATCACCTAATTACTAACCTCATGTATTACGAGGTTGTCTTAAGTTACGTACCGAGTTTCGATGCATTATGGTATGGTGACGCGGATGATCGAGGAGATCGCTGTACACCAAGAGGTCCCACAACAGTGTAAACACAGACGTCAGGATGAAGGATATGAAGAGACACAAATGGAGTCGTATTCGCTGTTGTGACCTCAACTGCCTGCGATAACAAAGTGTAACAATAAATGTGGAGGCATTTATTACAATATACATGTATGTGGTGTGGTTCTACAGTTTACCAAACCTGTCTGTAAACGACAGTTTTAGAGTTAGTATGAATAAAGTAATGAAATTCTTCTTAGATTGGCGAAAGTATGCATGCATGCGTTGTCTTTTTCTGTTTATAAAAGATCGCTGCGTAATTGTATTATGCATCTGTTATGTATGTTGATAAACTTTCCGGTTTTTTGGAGATATAGTATAATACAAGCTTTCTTCCTCCTTACAAAAATGTAACTGAAATGACTAACGAATCCGCTGAAACTGAAATGACTAACGGATCCAGTGAAACTGAAATGACTAACGGATCCTCTTAAAATGAAATGACTAAATGATCCACTTAAACTAAACTGACTAACGGATCCACTTAAACTGAAATGACTAACGGATCCTCTTAAACTGAAATTACTAACGGATCCACTTAAACTGAAATGACTAACGGATCCACTTAAACTAAACTGACTTACGGATCCACTTAAACTGAAATGACTTACGGATCCACTTAAACTGAAATGACTAACGGATCCTCTTAAACTGAAATGACTAACGGATCCAATTAAACTAAACTGACTAACGGATCCACTTAAACAGAAATGACTTACGGATCCACTTAAACTAAACTGACTAACGGATCCACTTAAACTGAAATGACTAACGGATCCACTTAAACTAAACCGACTAACGTATTCAGGATCACAGACCTGCAACTATATGTTGGAAATGTTTTATCTGCATGACTTAAGTTTCAATTAATCATTTCTGAAAAGAAAACATAACCCTGCACAACTTTTACAAAAAAATAATGAAAAGATAAAGTAAGAAAAATTGAAATAAAAAGCAGTGCTCTTAGAGCAAACATTCAATGGGGCCAGGCCAGGCTTAGAATACGGGGCCTCCGATCACGGTCACTCTGTCACAACTACCAGATCAGCGGTAGTTTTGGCCAGGTCCGACCACGGTCACTCTGTCACAACTACCAGATCAGCGGTAGTTTTGGCCAGGTCCGATCACAGTTAAATCCAAAAACGAAATTAAGGGGAGGTTGCTTTTTGTTTTTTATATTGTTGTTTGTATGCAAAACCACAGTGGAATTATCTAGGACTTCGCGTGCAGTTGGACAGGAATCGTTGAGTAATCAAATGAAGATATATATATATTTATCGTAATTAAATACACGAGTATACATGTACATCTAACACCTAGATATGTGATGGATCAACAAGACGAACAATATACAGATTTTAAATCAACGCACACGCCTGACTGGTCCACATAGTTTTATTGATAGAACATTCAAAATTATCACCGTCGTAGTTATTACTATTTTTTACTAAAAATACAACAGGATAGAGCAGGAATTCAGATCAATATGGAATACATTGTGAAAAGTGTAAGAAAATTCAAAACACCTATAACACAACTTGCAGACAAAATGTATGTTGTAGTATACTTGTAGAGCAGAATAATGACATGTCTAATGAATACCTTCATTTGTTTACATGGACAAAACTGGTATTTGTGATTAAAGTAAACATGGAAAAGTAACCTTTATAGGATCTAAATCAACTGTTGCTTCTAAAATAAATAAAAGGAAATACCGTTTTGAAAAAATACGTTACTGATTGGAAACTAAATTCTATTCGTCGCATTTCATAAAAAAAACATTTTTCAATAGATTAATAAAACAGGTTTTGTTTCAAACTCTTTGGCGTGTTCGTTCATCAGGTGATAGATTTATTATTCGAAATTGAAAGTCTGCTCAGCAACAACGCTTGAAAGCCTGCACACATGAGCTTGTTGCCACACAGTGATAAGGGCTGGCGGGTCGATTCAATCTTTTGATATTGAAATAGTTCACCAGCTTCAAAAACAATTAATAATCCATGATGACAACATCGTTGACTGGCACTGGAAACAAGGACAGATTTATCCCACCCCCTCTCCTTTTAATCAGAACGTATACAGGATCAGATTTCGAGGACAGTTTTATTTAAATATGGCAATGCAAAATACATCTGTAGTTCAATTAAATACTGTCTTTAATTGTATTCTGATGACGACATGTATCACATAGAGCAATTTATTTCAAAGGTTTTTTATATGACTTCCTTACGAATGTAATCATGATGTTAAATTGAATGGTGTTCATCTCTCGCTCTTATACTTATCATTTCTGTATCTGATTAAATGCATCGTGAAAGATGCTACATATGGTGGGGGGAATGCTCATCTATACAACAAGTGGCCCCAGGATCATAAAACAATCTTAGACTTAAGCTTTTGTTTAGCCAATCACGTAAGCTGTCGCTTTCCATGACATTATTTGTAATTAGTTAAGTCAAAATTTAAGACAATTTTAGACTAAAGGTTTTTTCATGATCTTGGGGCCTAGTTGCACTACTTTTGGTCTGGGACAAGGAAGGCCGAGAAGGTCATGGGCTCTTTCGCTTTAAATTTTGATTCCTGTTGTTGTCTTTTTGTGATGACTTTGCGTTCTAATCGTGATTTTGTGTTGAAGATCTGATAATGTTGGGGTTTTTGTCGCCACTGACAGTAACATCGGTATGTATACGTACTTGATGCAGAGGAATATGATGATGGCAGGTGTGAGCAGGATTAAACTGAGGGAGCAGCAAGCTATACCAACATACACCACGGACTTGTACACCTGCAAGAAAAATCACTGTACTTATTACAAAAAACTGGGTCAAATTATTGACGACTGTAATTCACGTACTTTATTTGTTCAGTGAGCGCCTATTTGATATTTTTAATACGTTTGTCGATGCATAGAGCTAAACAAAGTTATCATTTTCACTGTGCGATTTGTTTATTTCGTTCATTTCTGACTCATCAATTAAACTAAAGATAAAAGAATGCAAAATATTGTTTAAAGGTTTACAAGACATATGAAGAATACAACAAAGAGGAAAACAAAAGTTGGCATATGAAACCATTTCTGACGCTACATCTTCAACAATTTTGCCTATATAAAATTTCTTCGCATCTTAGTACTGTATTTTATGTAAACTGGGTCAGATTAAACCTCTGTCGTGGCAAACTTCGGTGACTGATAAAAATTAATTGAAGTTGGGGAAATTGAGACTAATTGCACAAGAAACAATGTACAAAAAAGTAACATACCGAATCAAATGCAACATACAGTTTCAGGTGCATATCTACATATAGATGGTATGTTTACGTCATAGCGTCCAATAACGTCACGTTGAAATGATATAATTCCGTCAGTTGTTTCATATTAAGAGGCTTACCTTTATTGCATTTCTATTTTGTAATTATGAAACAAAAGAAGAAAAATGTCCCATACTCGATTCTAAAAACCACACTGTTGTTTGGAGGAGGCTTTTGCCCCGTTTCAGGTCGTTATACAAACTAGAATGTGTGACGGTCGCGAATAACAATGAAGTATTTGTGTTTATTGTACTTTCAGAGCTGGCTGACATTGGTTCTGGCTGTATGCGGCTTTGCTGTCCAAAAATAATTTCCTCACGGGCTGTATATTTGATTCTAAGGGCAAAGACAAAAATTATCCAATTCTGTTGATATTATTTCCCTGGTGAGTAACGCATACATGTACATAGAATAGAGGGAAAATCTCATTATCTTACTAATGAAAGCACCAGACACACCTCCGAAATAAGAGAAAACGCGTTTTGAGTGAACTGTGTGACGTACATAAAACTATTGAGTAGGCGAAGCTGTTTTTTTACCCATCTGAATCTTAATTTGACGAGACATCTAATCCGAAACATAAATCTTCCATCGATTCTATACCAACACTATCAAACACTCACCCATCGATATCTAACGATCAGCTCATAATTTGCCATTAACATGTATCCCCCGCGCCCAAACCGTAGACGTGCTATTTCACATAGTATACTCAAGAGTGTTCTCAGATACCCAACACATGATGGTAACGTGGTGAACCAAAGCTCTGATGTCGGCATCGATCCCTTGTTTCATAAACACTGAAGTTTAGACATAGGTTATTCTTACAATTGTAACATATATTGATTAATCCTTTCAAACACGAAGACTATCCCAATGAATCACAATCCTGTTTTTTTTAATATAAGAATAAATGTTGGCAGATGTTTGAAAAATAAATCAATAATTATAGACTATACAATCTGAATCCTAATCCATGGTTTTAGGAACTTCTCCTAACTGTTGTTTTGTATATGAAATTTCCTGATAAAAGAGTATATAGCGAACTTTTGAACTTTTATTCAGCTTCACATAAATGTTTTAACAATAGATTAGCATTTTATGCGAAAATAAACCGTTGCATAAGGTTCAACGTTTGTTTAGATATTTGGAGCTGGATAGTTTGTAATTCGGAAAACAATTGTTAAATAATGTTTCATAGAATAAATGACATAATAAGTATGGGAACAGTTAATTTTGACTTAAATCAGTCGAAGTGTAAACAGGAATCGGCATAAAACATCCGTTGCTGTACATAACTACACGACAGTGCATTCTATTATCAGTTAATTAGACCCCCTTCTGTTTGATTATCGGTTGTATTTGCCATGTTCTCCCTCTAACCATATTTGTAAATAGAATGTCGATTACAATGTATACAAACCTTTATCTTCAGACAGGGAGAATAATCTGTCCATTCCCGGTAGTACACCTGCTCTTTCCACCAGGTGGCGTTTTCAGTGCAATCCTTGGTCGCATAATCTAAAACATAATATAAACGTATTCGTTATATGAACAAATTGAATAATATATTATTTCTCAAATTGTATGCGGAGAGAGAGCGATCACATATTTCTCCATTCTGGTATATGACGTACCATGTGCACCACCCTGGTATAAAAGATTCATAGACTTACCATTATTAACACTGTTGAAACTTTAGCTTCAGGTAATGCTTACCACGAAAAGGGCGGATGATCATTAGCTTAAACTTAATGAACATGTACAATCGCTTGTGTTGACAATTTGGGGCATCCTGCTGGGTGTCTTCGGCAGTATGTTTCAGTGAGGTAGCACTATATAGTCGGCATCAGTTCCGCGCTATCACAAGGAGAAAAACACGAACATATCGCAGCCTCCCAAAATACACACATACACTACACGCATGCATCTTGCACACAGGGGAGGCCGTC
>JAUMHH010028281.1:0-10435 GCA_032359455.1 Chlamys rubida
CACATACTACTCTCAAGAGTTAGTGATGGTTCTAAGTAAGACATCAGCCTCCTTGAGGTGGATGGGTCTGGTATCTCCTGATGGGAAGAAATCTCCTATACCAACGATCTCACCCACAACCACTCCCCATCGGAACAAGGAGGCATCGGAACAAGGAGGCATCCTTGTTCCGCAGTGAGTCGCCGAGAACAACTGGACGTCTGTTCTTGTACGCTTGGCTAATGGCCCTGTTAACCTCCCGAGTGTACAACTTTGCTCCAGGAACTGCCAGCATGACGGAAATACACTTTCCTGCAAACCTTTGTAAAGTTATCAAATTCACAGAGTTACCTTCCAACATAGATTATCGGAGTAGTCTAAACTTATGTATTTTGTCTAGTGGGATGCAAAAACACTAATTGGTCGCGTCAATCAGCATGCCCAGACAAATGATGTTTTAGACCTCTATATGGGGGATACCAAACCAGTTTTCAACCTTGACCTTGCACCTCATGAGTAATAACTAATCACCACAAAAATTAATCAGGTACGAGATACAGGATTTGACTGCGTTTGATTATAGCCAAAATCATAAAAACATCAGAGTGGTGATAATCAATATAAATGATCCATTATTAAAAAAACTCATATTGTAACATTTACCCTTACCTTGGACCAACCGTAATCCATATCTTGTGTAATATGACTGGAAGGCTTATATAATAATTACAAAACCTATCATTTTATTAGCTATAAAAATACCTTGGCTTCTGGTGGGGCTACTCACTTTCTGTGCTGCCCCTGCCGGCTTCAGGGTTTGGAGGATTGCCCCTTTAGGGGCCCCAGTCGAGTTAGCCAATATTATCGCCAAATGCAAGGTATATTTCATGACAGCAGGTTCCGGCGTCTTCCAAGCCAGGGAGATGATGGTCTCTATGTCTTGTCCTGTCAAAACAGTAACATGACCAATCAAACATGTTGTTACCCAAACAACTCTAAACGCATACATCTTAACATTTCCAACACTAAACCATGTATAAATAAAAGAGAATGCTTGTCAACTGACCATACCCAAAACCCGGGGTCTACAGCTGACATATATATGTATATAATGTCGATGCTGCCCGATATAAATAGTCCAGTGACTTAAAATACTACACAGCAACTGAAAAGTGGCAGCTGGAATGCACGGCTAGTCAGTTACATCTAAACACGTAATGCATGAATTAAAGATATTTAGCGCCGACCAGCGTCAGCTCGGAAAGTGAAAAAGAACAATTATATAAATGTACTAACACAGGTTCACTGCAGTATAATTCAAATTACCAAAATGCAATTTTCCGGCCTACCTGTTAGTTTCTGGAATTCACGGGTGAGCTCGTCGTCAGTGTAGTTTTGGAGGCAGTGCTCCTTGTTGAGCCGACTGGTAGAGCTACTCGAGTCCATGTCATCCACCTGGGCGGCCTTTAGCTCTAGTTAGAGAGGGAGCACATTCCCGTCCAACAGGCTGTGCTTTGCCTTTTGCCTTAAGGATCTGGTACGACATCCGCCTGGATAAAGAGAACGAACATTTAACACAACAGCACTGCGCTAAACTGACAACAACCTCGTTCTGGTACAAGGTACAGCCTCGTGTGACGGTCGATACAAAAACGAACGGAACGGAATATTTTCATATTTT
This sequence comes from Chlamys rubida, assembly GCA_032359455.1. NCBI lineage: Eukaryota > Metazoa > Mollusca > Bivalvia > Pectinida > Pectinidae > Chlamys > Chlamys rubida. The sequence goes on from JAUMHH010028281.1 coordinate 1,661, forward strand.
ATTTAAATTAATATGTTTACCTCAATTACTTTCCATAATGGTTCCATGTCTATGCCTCCACTTACTACAGTAAAAATCGTGCGTAAAACAACTTACGCTCTAAAGCGTCATTCAAATTTTCTTCGATCTGGTACCAGGTACAACCTCGTGTGACGGTCAATACAAAAACGAACGGAACGAAAAAAAGTTTATATTTTATTTAAATTATTATTTTTACATCAATTACTTTCCATAATGATTCCATGTCTATGCTTCCACTTACTACAGTAAAAATCGTGCATAAACCAAATTACGCTCGAAAGCGTCATTCAAAATTTTATTTTCACAACACACCATGGTCAATAAAACCACGTGGTTCTCGTACCTACGTACGACCCACAAACGAGTAAAAATGTGTCTCCGGCCAAACTGACTGACCCTTTCCACCAACAAAAGTATCAATCATTAATATAAAATCTACGAAAAATGTGCCTCCAGCCAAACTGTCTGACACGATGTCGATGGCCCCCGGCCAAAAAACGACCCGAAATAAAAGTAAACTGTGCCTTCGGCCGAACCTACTGACACATAAGCGATGAGTCGGGTTATAGAGCGTAACAAAAACGAAGCAATACTTACAAATAAATGGGAAAGCAGCCATTTGCTTTGTAGATGGAACGAAATATCTAAGCGTCCGCAAAAAATGGCCGTTCGCCTTCCCGAAAAGTGTAAGAGTGGCAAATCTCGTGATCTCTCGCGTGAGTTCAGTTGAGATATAGTGTTCTTTTGAGTTTATGCAGACGGGTCCGAGAGACACCATGAAAAGAAAAATGTAGGTTCCCAGTTTTGAACTCTGGTTACAGGTCAATTTTCAGGTCACCTGAGCTTTGCTCAAGTGACATATTCTGATCGCTTTCCGTGCGTCGTGCGTACACTTTTTACATTTTCGACTTCTTCTCAAGAACCAGTCAATGGATTTTTTTAATACTTAGTCAGAATCATCCTTGGTAGATGGAGGCGACAAAAGTGTAAAATTGGGATTCCTACCCCAACCACTGGGGCCAGGGCGGGGGGAACCCCAAAGGGAAAAAATAACCAATATTTCAAAAAGCTTCATCTCCAGACTCAAGAGGTACTACAGTTATTTTCTGTGCATGGATAGAAAGATCATCAGGGGTATTATTTAAAGTGTAAGTTTCAGGACCCCCGGGCCATCCGTTCTCCCTTGGGGAGGGGGTAACGTTTACTATAGTGTATATAGGGAAATAACACTTTTGGTTATATTTTGACAATTTTATATAGGAAATTATTCTTACTTGGTGAGAATTATCCTTGGAGGAAGATGGCATCAAAATGTAAAATTGGGATCCCTACCCCAGGGCGGGGCCCCAAAGGGAAACTTTACCAATCTTTTTTTTAAATTCTTATCCTTTGATGACATGACAGGTATTGCATTTCACTTAGTTTACATCTTAACACTGAAATTGAGCTACCAGTACCTTTAATATAACTCAGGTGACCGCCAAGGCCCTTTGGCCTCTTGTTGTCTCTTGAATGTCCCTTGAAAAGAAGATTGATGGGTAAAACGGCTCTGTAAGGGGTACCCGCACAAGTCATTTCTTACGATAGCCATCGTTTGTAAGTTGGTTGTATCTGATCTGATGTGCCATCCGGTTTATGTGTGATATGTATGTTGTTGTATTTTTCTCCTTGTGATAGCACGGATCCGTGAATAGGTAATTATCAAAAAAAAAAAACTCAAAGTAACAAAAAGACCTTTAAATTAACACTTATTCATGTATATGATATGGTCGGGGATCAAGAAAATAATGCATCTGCTGTTGTTACCCACTACAGGTTTTGAAAACGGCGACTACACAATAAAGAAACTAAAAAGTACATTTATGAGTATGATTGTAGTAATTATCACAGTATTAAAACATGTATTTGGCACAATAAAGAAACTAAAAAGTACATGCACATTCCTGAGTATGATTGAAGTAATTATCAAAGTATAAATTAAAACACCTACAGGTATCCGCTGTTCTCAAGTTTGTTCTTGCTTTCAACCTGCATTTCATACAACAGTTAAATTTACTACATCAGCTTCTTTACCGTTAAGGTAACTCCGAGGGGCATCCTGTTCATAATTTCGTCCTCCTCGAAGCTCTCGAGAGACAAACACTGCAGAAATTTCTCTGTGCTCATGATGTAGTCCTCAAATTTTCCATCAGCATTTATGGCAACTTCAATTTGGTCTCCGTCCCGACTAAGCCCCGCTAAAGAGCCACAGATTTCTTGAGCGGGCATTTCATCTTTTTGCAAAGATATTCATCCATCCATGATCCAACGCCTAGGCTGGACTTCACTCCAAACAAGAAGACGTCACTCAAGACTCCATATGATGTGTAAAATTGACAAACAGCAAATAGCCATCAAAAAGAAAAACCGAATTGAAACACCAAAGAGAAGGTCGAGAAAACAACACGATCGGTCCTACCAAATCCAGGCATGTAAAACAGACCCAAGAAAATATTCATTCTTCCCTCGAACAATAAAAGACTGGAACGAACTTGATTCAAAAACTGTGAATTCGACAACCTTGGAAACCTTTAAGAAAACTCTCAACGAATTGGAACTAAAAAAGCTCAAACTTCTAACAGACCCCGATCTCACTAGGCTTAAGACTGGTGGGTCGAATCAACCAGCTTTAAACGTCTGACACTCCATCAGTGTTTTTATTTTTTAATCCTTTTACTTTTTAACTCTTACAAACCCAAAACTTTTCAATTGTGTGTTCACCTGCGCATTGCGTATCATATACATTGCATAATCTTCGATAAGACGAAGGAGGCAATTATGTGGAAGAAGAAGAAGCGAAGAAGAAGGTCTGATGAAAGTGACAGTGTACATATCGTACTAGTCATCGAAATGTCACATAGAAAATCTTATTGGTTGTGTAAAAAAGAACTTCTCATAATAAATATGTGTATGTTTTTATAGGAATAAAAATAAGTTTCATAGCCTAATAGGTTCTGATCATGGCCAAAAAACGGACGAAATCTCACTGCGAGTTTAGCATTCTATGTCTAAAAACAAATAATCTAGAATCATTTTTTTCCTGAAATTTAAATATCACTGAAAAACTCAAAATTGTACCATTTTTGGTGATTTTGGTGGCGTGATGTTATGCTCATACAAATAGAGATTATTCGGAATAAATCCCAAACCACGAAAATTATATGATGGAACATGTACTTCGTATATCAACAAAGTTTACAATATCTTTCAGTATTTTTAAAAGTTCTCTATAACTTTAAATTTGCCAATTATTACTATCACTCAATAGTGTTTGCTTTTCTATTGCGTAGTAAACGTTGCATACTAATATTATAGCAGTATTGTGTCAAATTACAGAATAATAGTAGTGGTAAATCGTAAAGATTACACACTAGTTGTTTTGGTATAGAACACAGAGCTATGACGAGGATCTGACACTCGGCACTGTTAAAGGCGAAAAAGGCCGCTTCTTTTATAACTTAAAAAAAGTGAATTTCCTTTTCTTTTTCCTTCTAATAAAATCTGACCATACCAAAAGTATTTAATGGAAATAAAGCGCATATGATAGATAACACATTTTTGCGTCTCAAGCGCCATTATATTTTGTTAAACAAATCTAACCTCGATTTCAATATACCTTTGGGAGATGATAACCCGGAAAGTATTTTTCATACAAAATCAATAATACTACTTACTTGGAAAGACATCACTTTTGTATACGGTGACGCTTCAGTGTAACGTGAGGATACCCAAAATGAAACACTTTAAGTTTTTAAAGAGACGTATTTATATTTCCTATTTAGTTTCTGGGACATCCTTTTTTACTGTAATTGTTATTTCGTTTTTATCACCAACGCATGGGTTTATTTATAGAGCTGATTTAGTTGAGTCAGGTTCCCTTGTTTTAGCTGACCGGGTACCCACAATGGAACGCCTCATCATAGGAGTACGGTTCCCTTGTTTTAGCTGGCCGGGTACCCACAATGGAACGCCTCATCATAGGAGTCAGGTTCCCTTGTTTTAGCTGGCCGGGTACCCACAATGGAACGCCTCGTCATAGGAGTCAGGTTCCCTTGTTTTAGCTGGCCGGGTACCCACAATGGAACGTCTCATCATAGGAGTACGGTTCTGAAACAATTAACAGCTTCAAATAGTTTTCTTCATTTCAAGAAAGTTTTGGTACTTTCTGACTTTTAGTCATTTATTTATTATCCATGTTTAGAAATGTGATATGATATGTATGTTGTCGTACTGTACGCTTTCCCGGTATTTTTGTTTTCAGCTGAATTCATGAGCAACCTTTTAGAGGTAGGCAGATGAAATTTGCCCCAGTTGCTTGAAACTACATCAAGTTTGATTTAAAAAAGACAACATTCATTTGTGTTGCAAAATAAAAGTGCTCCATCATCTTTATGAAAAGTGTTCCATTTTCGGTACCGTTCCTTTCTGGGTATCCTCACGTTAGCTAGTAATTTTGAATTTGATTGTTGACGCATGTGCTGTAGCTATTTTAACGATATGAAGCTGGATGGGTGTTTGTGTTCCTACAGGTATGGTCCTACGTCTACCTGACGCTCACGGCCTTGTCTATATTCACTTTCTTCATTGAAACGCTGCCTGAAGGACGGGTAAGTATAACCCACGACAACGGAACTTTTGTAGACACAGACATCAGCAACCATAAGATCAGGCTTCTCGTCACCACCGAACCTCATCCCGCTCTCAAGGTCATTGATGTGTTTTGCATGATATTTTTCTCCATAGAGTTCATTCTACGCCTGGTCGTCTGTCCCCGGAGGAGGCGACTGATGAGAAGATCGATGACAGTATTTGACCTTCTTTACCTGATTCCAGTCTGGCTGACCACTACGATCTACTGGATAGACCGTGATTTCTGGCGATATTCCAGTCGTATCTTAGGATTCCTCGTCTTACAAGCGTTCAAGGTGTTGAGAGTGTTTCGTATTTTCCGGGTGATGCAGTACTTCCGGGGCCTGAGGATTCTGTGGCTAGCAGTGAAAGCTAGCGTCCGAGAGCTGATTCTGTTGGCGATGTTCATCTTGTTAGCTATAACCATATTTGCTTCTTTTATTTACTGCGCAGAGATCTTTAACGAGAATAGCTTTGACAACGCTGTAATCGGACTTTGGTGGGCTCTCATTACCATGACTACGGTAGGATATGGCGACTTCTTTCCGGAGAGTTGGCCAGGTTATATTGTTGGCAGTGTCTGCGCACTAACCGGCATCATTCTGATCGGAATGCCTGTTCCAATCATTGCCAGTAACTTCCATGCATACTACGGACTGCGGATACCGGTGGAACAGGAGAAGGAGGTACCTCAACAGAAGCATATTCCAATACGGAAACGGAAAGTGTCCCCAAGCAGACCCGTTTAGCTATTTAGTGTTAATTCTAATGAACGTGGCAATACATACGTCACAATATTAAGTTGGTCGTTTTATAAGAAAGGTGTGATATGAGTACAGAAGACAATTTTATGATTTTGTAAATACCATGGCCGATCCACATGGACGCTGTATTGGTATCATTTGGTTTGGAATCATGTCGAATTTTGGTGGTGAATTCATGGTGCGGAATGGCTAGCATAATTACCTATCATATGACGTCAGCTATAGACCTTACATTATTTAGTACAGAAATATTCATCGGAGAGTTTGGGGTGGGATTTCAAAACATTTAAATTGTTTATAACAATAAGCCTTCCTCACCATGGATATATATAAATATATGTATTTCATGACGTATTACCAGTTATATTTAGTATTGTTTGTTTGAGTGAAGATATCTCTAGACCACTGTTGCTCATTTATTGATACTGTAAATGCAAAATTTGTTGTATGTGTGTATCTAGCGTTATGTATATGTACATGTAAAGGGCACTCTCTGTCTTGGTCGAGCACCCCATGGTTGACCGTGATTAGTTTAAATTTGTGATATTAGATACTTAATTACAAAGATTTTATATAAACACCATATAACAGATGTTGGCTTTCACTGTCCAATACCGAATGTACGCGATTTGTTTATTTATTTTTTTGGCATTTGTTCGTATATCGTATACTACTACACCATTTCTATCAAATCTTCTTCGGTGATATCACAAAAGTCACATTAAACTAATACATAGCTGTGATGATTCTTATCCTATGCACACGCACTGACGGTTACTATGAACAACACTTTCTATCACAGACAGTTACAATCACCAACGTTTACTATAGCATACGGTTATTATCACTACCAGTTGCTATCACCAACGCTTACTATCATATACAGTTGTTATCACCGACGGTTACTATCACCAATGTTTACTAGCACCAACGGTTATTATGACTGTCGGTTACTATCATCAACGCTTACTATCACAGACAGTTATTACCACTGACGGTTACTATCACCAACGTTTACTATCACATACAGTTATTACCACTGACAGTTACTGTCAACAACGCTTACTATCACATACAGTTATTATGACTGTCGGTTACTGTCAACAACGCTTACTATCACATACAGTTATTACCAATGACGGTTACTATCACCAACGCTTACTATCACAGACAGTTATTACCAATGACGGTTACCATCACCAACGCTTACTATCACAGACAGTTATTACCAATGACGGTTACCATCACCAACGCTTACTATCACAAACGGTTATTATGACTGTCGGTTACTATCATCAACGCTTACTATCACAGACAGTTATTACCACTGACCGTTGCTGTCAACAACGCTTACTATCATATACGGATATTATCACTGACGGTTACTATCACCAACGCTTACTATCACATACAGTTATTATCACTGCCGGTTGCTATCACCAACGCTTACTATCATATACAGTTATTACCACTGACGGTTACTATCAACAACGCTTACTATCACATACGGTTGTTATCACTGACGGTTACTATCACCAATGTTTACTATCACAAACGGTTATCATGACTGTCTGTTACTATCATCAACTCTTACTATCACCGACAGTTATTACCACTGATGGTTACTATCACATACGGCTATTATGACTGCCTGTTACTATCAACAACGTTTACTATCACAGACGGTTACTATCAACAACACTAACTCTCACAGACGGCTATTATGACTGTCGGTTACTATCAACAACGCTTACTATCACAGACTGTTACTATCAACAACACTAACTATCACAGACGGCTATTATGACGGACGGTTACTACCCCCTACGCTTACTATCACATGTGGTTATTATCACGGACGGTTACTATCGCTGACGATTACTATCACTAACGGATATTATCATGGACGGTTGCCATCACTGACGTTTACTATCACTGACGGTTATTATCACTGTGGATTATTATCACGGACGCTTGCAATCACCAAAGATGACAGTCTAAAACGGCTATTATCAGACTTTAACTATCACCAACGGTTACTATCACAAACCGTTACTTTCACCAACAGTTCTTATCATGTATGGTTAAAATCACCAACGGTTAGTAGCACAGACGGTTACTATCACCAACGGTTGTTATGGTTCACTACACTGTTTCACAAAATTCTTATTCACAAAAGACCGGTTCCTCACACAGTGATTCACAACACACCGATTCCTCTCAAACTGGTTCACAACACACCGATTCCTCTCACACTGGTTCACAAAATTCTTATTCACAAAAGACCGGTTCCTCACACAGTGATTTACAACACACCGATATGTCTCACACTGGTTCACAACACACCGATTCCTCTCACACAGTTCTAAGTCAAAGTGAGTATCTTGATGCACCATATGTAGGAACTCTATCGACCTGTATATGATCTGCCTGACCTTGTCAAGGTAAAAGCTCTAATTTCCCAGATTCGTCAGGGCTTCCCTACTCGAAGAAGGTGTTAGCATATTTTGTTGGCACGTATAAAAATGCAAACAAGTCTGATATATAGTTCCAAAAAAATCTTCTCCAAGCAGATTAATAGCTTAAGTTTCTAAAAATCGTTGACGTTCTGGTCGAAAAACGACTCTTTGAATTCCAGGGCTATGATGCTTAAATCAATATGTTGTTCACACGTTATAAGTTTCCTTGAGCTGACTGTTTGAAAACGTTGCGATTTTTCTATATTTTGCAGTGTTTAATGGTTTATCGGGTTTAGGGATCTGTGGCTGTCGTGAGTGTGACACCTACAGAGGCGCGCCAGTTGGTGATCTTCAACAGATACTGGTAATACGTAACGGGACGGGCCTCGCTGCATCGTCTCATCCACGTCAGGGGACCGCCAAACACTGTTTACAAATGCTTTGGTAGGGGATCCGTCATTAATTGAAGTTGTATTAAGGGAGTCATCATTGTAGTCAGATTATTAATTAGATCTCTGTACACGAAATAAGAAATGGCTACTGACGAGCCTGTGGTACAGACCTTATCGTTAATAAGACTCGTGAAGCTACTTTTCTGTTTTAGTTGCTTTGAACTTTTGAATTAATCAATGTAACATGTCGATACTCAGCTGGTCTTATCGATCACAGTGTACACATAAACAGCATCCGTACCCATCGTCTTTACACCCGGAACCATCACAGTGTACACATAAACAGCATCCGTACCCATCGTCTTTACACCCGGAACCATCACAGTGTACACCGAAACAGCATCCGTACCCATCGTCTTTACACCCGGAACCATCACAGTGTACACCGAAACAGCATCCGTACCCATCGTC
>JAUMHH010028292.1:0-10435 GCA_032359455.1 Chlamys rubida
ATACATCCTTAAGTCTCTATGTCACAGTAAGGTAGCATACATCCTTAAGTCTCTATGTCACAGTAAGGTAGCATACATCCTTAAGTCTCTATGTCACAGTAAGGTAGCATACATCCTTAAGTCTCTATGTCACAGTAAGGTACCATACATCCTTCAGTCTTCATATCATAGTAAATTACCACACGTGATTAAGTCTCTGTGTCAAAGTTAGCTATCAGTATGCTTAACTAGATCAGAAATGGAGAATTTTAGGGTACCTGCCTGGTAAAGTCCTGAGTTTTTGTTCACAGAACCTAGAGATGATCGAGATGACGGAGAAAGAACACATGAAGGAACAACACACGATCGTGAAGAAAACTCACAAAGGGGAGGTTACTCTGGAAGAGGAAGATCTAAGTACTCTGGATGTATGTAACCAATATTGAAAGAATACTGTATACTGAGAAACTTTTGCCCAGTCAAATATTCACCATTTTCGTGTAGTGTTCATTTTGCCTTTGACATGTTATTACTATGTATAGTATGATGTGTACCTATTTTCAACGTCATGGTAATTTTCAATTTACAAAGGATGTTAAAAGGCGAAAGTTCAAACAGCAGCGAAAATTTCCTGGTATACAGTAATTGCTATGTGATATGTTTTTGTTTAATCTGCAATCTTCTCACGGTAAAACAATTAGTAATTTACAGATCTTAACTGGAACTTTCAAGTGTATGTGATATAACCTACCTACCTACCTTTGTTACAATGCACTTTTTAAGGGGTTATTATATACTAATAAGAGATCAATCCAGGGGAGATAATAATGTGTGTATAACATTGCCTAATCTTAGGTCTGGATATGGAAATTAGATAAGAGTACAACATTCTTATTTATTATACCTCTAGTGAAAACCCTGTAACCTGATTCGTCCAGACACATTGTTCATTTCACACTGTCACATTTGCTTCAACATTGTGTCAATGGAAGGGTGCTTCCCAACGCCCTAGCAACGAGTGACAGTGTGTGTGACCGTGCAAAATAGTGACCGTGCAAAGAAGTTGCGTGTAGGGTCCATTTCAGCCGCCATGTTTGACTTTTGGTATATAAAATAAATACTACATTCATTATTTATTTTATTAAACTTAAAATTGCCAGAGATACCCTCGGGGTGACCCTAGGCGCTGTCACTCACACTCTAATGAATGTAGTATCTATATAATAGGAAATCTTAATGACATTGTTTTTATTTGAATTTCAGGCTAAGCCAGAGATAAGCAAACAGAAGCCTGAAACAACAACCGAGGATGCCCCCAAGGCGGACATCTTGTCCGACCTGATTGTCAACGACACGACTTCCCAGCACAAACAACACTTGTTTGACCTCAACTGTCAGGTCTGTACCGGCAAGATAGCGCCCCCCGCTGAGCAGGAACCGGTGACCAAAAAAGTGAAGGTTGGCCGCAGACCCACTGCAGAGGTACAGGCTCGTGAAGTACTGTAAAAGTGCAAATTTTCACATCTGGAAATGTTTGCATGACGACTCTTTAGACTTCTTACACTGTGGAAATGTTCTCGTTGGCAATGGTTCTAAAACCTATATGTTCTATGTTTTTGTAATCTTCATAATCTGTAAATGAATATTTGCATTTGGATTTTTTTGCGCTAATTTACTACTCAACACAATAAATGCAAGCATTTCCTCACCGCAAAAATGTCCACTTTAAATAGTTTTACTGTAATAACTGTGTTCAGTTAACCTCGTTGAGATAAGAGTTCTTATGCTTAGTAATCATATCAATATTCAATAACTAGAGTTGGTTGAAGTAACAAAATGGGTCTCCTTGTCCCAGCTATCTGGAACAGCCCTTAGTAATGTAGAAATAAAGGATTAACCCTTTCACCCCTATGTAGCTTTAGTTAACTCTTCCATGCATTGATCTGGATAAGTCCATTATGGTCTATAGTGGTGAAAGGGTTAAGAATGAAGGGTTTGGTTGATGGCCTCCTTGTTTTCTTTTTAAGGCATAGTAATTTAAAATAACGCCATTAGTTTCCAAACTGTGGAGGTGAACCCCCAGATATCTGAAAAGGATCCCAGCTATATGGAATACCCAGTACTAACTCTGAAATGGTTAATGACATTGCATGGATCATTCTTGGTTAAATTTGTTGCAAGGGGTATTATAGATAGATGTTTGGTTTAAATTTGTTGCATGGGTCATTCTAGACAAACGATTGGTTAAATTTGTTGCATGGGTCATTCTAGATAAATGATTGGTTAAATTTGTTGCATGTGTCATTCTAGATAGATGATTGGTTAAATTCTGTTAATATCTAGGAATCGGAGGAAAGTGAAGATAAAACTGAGGCAGCATCGTCCAAGAAAACTGTGGAGGAACAGAAGAAGGCAGAACAGGTGGTGGTAGAGGTGTTGAAGGCTATACAGAAGGCGAAGATCCAGACCGACAAAACGCCACCCGTCGTAGATTCTACGGTCACTGTGGGGTAAGTGTTTCAGTGATTTAAGGCAAATATTCAGACTGACAAAACTCCCCCCATAGTAGATTCTACGGTCACTGTGGGGTAAGTGTTTCAGTGATTTAAGGCAAATTTTCAGACTGACAAAACTTCACCCATAGTAGATTCTACGGTCACTGGGGTAAGTGTTTCAGTGATGACAAAACTTCACCCATAGTAGATTCTACGGTCACTGGGGTAAGTGTTTCAATGATTTCAGGCAAATATTCAGACTGACGAAACTCCACCCATCGTAGATTCTACGGTCACTGTGGGGTAAGTGTTTCAGTGGTTTCAGGCAAATATTCAGACTGACAGAACTTGAAGAGATACAATTTTAAGACCCTGTGTAGTGATCTCCAAGGAATTTAACACCAATACAAGTAGTTGAACTTGTGCCTAGTAGAACACACACTTTAAAATGCTCTTAGACTTGGGCAATTGATAGTAACAAATCTTTCGGATTATCTTACCCAAAAAAAGTTAAGTTCTTGAGTAAAATTCACCAGAAACGGAAAATGTGGATTTCATCTTCAAGTCCTGATTAAAAAGCACTGTTTACTGTAGTGCATCCTGATGAACAGGGCTGATCTTCATTGAATATTTTTAGGTCACCTGACTGAGACAAATTAAGACATAAATTGTAAATTATATGTATCTAACCCCTAGGGGCCAAAAGGGGTCATATTGGCAAAAATTTCAAAAATCTTCTTCAGACCAAGATATGCTTGAATCCAATACTCTTGCACTTCCGGTTGTACATTACCTGCCTCGTGTTTCCGATGAAAGCTGTTCTAAACATAAATTGCTTGTGTGATTAAGGTTTTTATGATGTTGGAGCTTCCATATCTATAACTGTTTTAAGTTCATCTCTTCTAACGGAGCTTTAGTGAACACTTCCAGGTACCTGCAATCTACTTTGATATAGTTGTATGATCTATGCACGATAAGTTGGTGCTCTCCCTTTGTTTAATCTTGTTTTAACTTGCTGGTTTCTCATATAGTTTGTACTTTATTCTGCTGTATGTAAGGCATGTGATTTAACCCTTTCACCCCTATCACCCCTATGTAACTTTAGTAGACTCTACTATGCATTGATCTGGTAAAGTCCATTATGGTCCACAGTGGTGAAAGGGTTAAATGTGACTGTTCTTGTTATCGTCCAAACTACATACGTAAATAGTACATGTGTTGTACATCCCTGTATTGCAAACAAAATTAAAGTCATAATATGCTACCTTGTCTAAATTAAATTATTAAAACTCTTGTTGTTTTATTATTTGAACTTTTGATTGATGTTTGAAGGTCACCAGACTCGGCTCTCCAGTCGGGATTAGAGAAAAAGCCAAAGTTTACACCGTCTGGACCTCAGTTGTGGAAAGGGTTCATCTTCATGCAGGACGTCGCCAAGTTTGTCACAACGGCATACCGGGTCTCTGGACCACAAGTCAAACTGGTAGGTTCATCTTCAGTACTTCTGGAAATGATCAGGACAATATCCATCCTCAATATCCAGGGGTTACGCACACTTACGCTCTCTGCACCCCTGGAGTATGTCATAGCAAAATTGAAGGCACACGGAAGATTACAAAGGAGCGACGCCCGGCTTTGTCAATTGTTACCGTTACACTACCACAAGATTCTTTTGAGGTTCATCAAAAGACAAACTCGTCTTCTCGTCTAATCCTAATACCTAACAAGGTGCTGCACATTGAGCCTTCAATTTTGCTATGACATATTCCAGGGGTACAGAAAGCGAAAGTGAGCGTAACCCCTGGATATCGAGGATGGACAATATCAGGCAGTCCCTAAACTTGAATCTCTCCTATAGTTTTGTATCTGAATTCAGTTTAATGAGAAATACAGCTTCTGGCGTTCAGTTCTACTGTTTGATATTTAGTCTTGATGCGTAAAGAATACATTCTATTGATATCAAGTTTCATAGGTCAAAGCTCATAGTAACAGCACTACTAACTTATTTAGCTGGTATCATGGTCAAATTGTATAACTTATGGATGTGGTAGTGCCTGAGGGGAAGATGGGGGCATCGTGTCCAACGTGCCCTCAAATGAAGTTAATAGTTAATATTGGTTAAAGTACATGACATGTTATTTTTTTTTTTTTTTTTTTTATATTTAGGATTTGCCAGATACCATCCATGTGTGTGGGAGAATAGCACCAGAACAGGTCTGGGATTATCTTGCCAAGATGAAAAAGATTGGCACAAGGGTAAGGCCTGTTTGTATGATTTATATTCGTGTTGTCAAGTCCTAGGTCCGGAACTCAAAAAATGATACTAGCAGACCTAACCAAAAATGTTGTAAAAATCTATAGCAACTACATATCTTGTCAAACCCACATTGACTTAAACATGCGATATTTAGTGCTTAATAATAATCAAAGTGCTTTTTCTCGTCTAGTACATCAAATTAAATAATGTTACTTTACCTTTGTATTGTGGGCAGACCTACAGAAACTTTGTCAGGACCCAGGCTTTCTGGCCTGGAAAAGTCCTGGACCCAAGAATGACAAAAACACTTTCTAGCCCCTTCAGTAGTATTATGTTGGCTCCTAAGACACTCTCAGAAATTACCAATTTGGTAGATTATAGGAGTGTTGCACCTAAACCCATTCACCCCCTGAAACTTCATAATGAACTCTTCCAACCTTTGAGTTGGAAAGGTTCAAATGTGTCTTCAGGGGTGAATGAGTTTTTAAATACACCTACATTGTTAAAGAGTATAGTATTCCACAGACTAACTTTAGGAACATAGGTGTAGGAATTATAGGGGAAAGGCTGAATTAACTGCATCAAGGACTCTTTGAAAACCTTTATATACTGGGGTATTAAACATAATGAAACCTTCTGTCACTGTTTAGTTATTGTGTCAGTGTTGATTGTCATTTTAACCCTTTCACCACTGTAGACCACAATGGACTCACCCAGATCAATGCATGGTAGAGTTTACTTAAGTTACATAGAGGTGAAAGGGTTAATGTTGGTGTCGAACAGGAAGATGATTTTGAAGTTGGCGTGATGTCATAATGAGAACATCTATAAAAATATTATTGACCCATTATAGTCTCACAGACGGACCCATTGTGACTATTGTTGACGTATCCTTGTCCAAGTTGCTATGAAGTAAACCGTGGATGCTGCTGTATCTGTTTCAGGACATCTGTATATTGCGGTTCATCCCTGGGAAAGAAGAGGAGAAGACGTCCTACATCAACCTCTACTCCTACCTCAACAGTAGATCACGGTGTGGGGTGGTGGGAAATTGTGCCAAGTACATCAAGGATTTCTACCTTCTCCCCCTGGCATCACATAGCAAAATACCGTCAATATTGAAGCCCTTTGATGGACCAGGTATGTAAAACTACAGCAAAATACCGTCAATATTGAAGCCCTTGGATGGACCAGGTATGATAAACTCATCCTGACTAAACTACCTTTTGCCCAGCTGGGGTCTTATCATATTATTATTATTTCTGGTTCTCAGCTAATTATCTGAAGTTCTTCTGAGCAGACCCAGAAAGAGGAAATACCTTCTTGTTCTGTGCTCGCAACAAAATCTCTGAAGTACTGTAGCTCTTTGATGGACCTTGCAAGTGCAAAATTTTCCCTTGAGCTATAATGGCGAATATTCCTTCAACCATTTGAAGGACCCAATAAGTGTGAAATTTTAATTTTATTTCCTTTCTTTAAACACAACAATGATCCCTTTTGAGAACATTGTTATATGGTACCAGTAACTTATGACATAGGAGTTTTTAACTAAATATAGATTGGAAGGAATAACTTCTAGAGTTTTGATCACTGCAGGTTTAGAAGACAATCGACCTCACATGTTGCTGGCAGTAATTGTAAAACAGAAGCTTAAACGACACGGCAGCGACTCGTCCAAACAGCCGTACGATCCATCAGACCCCAAGAAATCCAGGTCGTCCCATGATAAAGAATCACGGCGACACAGTCTGCAGTCGTCCAGCTCCGAGTCATTTACATCTCCTCATTCTTACTCTCCTAGTACTAAATTGAAGGGAAGGAAACCGTCCCCTAGGTATGTCTGTAAACTGCAAAATAAGCCTCGATTCCATTGATTGAAAATACTTTATAATAAACAAAAAATTTCTTGCAAGGATATAGAAATTCAAATGATATCTAAAGATGAATTAAATTAACACCATTGTCAAAAGGACAAAAACAAGTTTCACATTTATCCGTTTATTGCAAGTAGCAGTCAAAGTTATCAGGAAGACACTCCCAACTTTAAGCATTGCCTATTTTCCTCATTTTTAGGGTGTTGGCAATTCCGAAAATAATACAAAAAAAGTTTTGTAAAGCAAGTTCTTTATATATGTGTCCACAAAGTCATTTCCAACCAATGAAAGCTGTGATCTGTGGTTTTAGGTTGACACCTACAAGTTCCCAGCGTGGTAAGGGCACGCCTCTGTCTGCTACACCCTCTACAACGCCCTCCTCTAGCATCACCCCTGGTAGTGCTAGCGCCACCCCCGGCACCACCGACAGCAAGGACCCCATCGTCAAGTTCTATGGCTCGGGGGAACTCCTGCCCATGGAGAAAACTCCTGAGGGTAAGATATATTGATAATAACATAAATAGAAAAACATGTCATTTTATTTTCAATGTTCAACAATGTCGTCTGCTTTTATACAGATTCACTGACTGATATCTATCGTCTGTGTAGACTAAATGTCATATATGGACTAATTTTTACATGAATGCACACATTGCTCAAAATCCAAGCTGTAGTTTATAAAGAGTGTTTGGTTTGTTACAGATGAAACTCCCTACTCACCTGGAGGTGGAGATGATGGAGATAATGATGACCCATACGACCCTGAAAATGTCAGCTTCGACAATGCAGAGGAAAGTAAACCAGCCAGCACAGCCTCTAATTCCAGCAACAGTGTTGCTCAGATGATCGAAAAGATTGCCCATAGTGACAATCCTGCAGAAATGACAGCTATCATGGTTGCAACACTTGCCACGGCAACGTCACTCCGCGACAAACAAATGTTGTTGCTGGAACTTACACAAAAGGTTAAGGAACAAAAGGATCTGCTGGAGGCCAAACGCAAGCGAAAAGAAGCAGTCGTTGCGGCTCCAAGTGCCACACCCGCCATGGCATTGTCAACTCTGACCTCCGCCATCAGCGCCATAACAACCGTATCCAGGCAACTATCATCAGATGGACACAAAAAGTCCACAACGGCAGCTCCACCATCAGCTTCTAAAACTCAGGCGACTAGCAGCAAGCCTACTGTTGATGCACAGAAGACAAGTTCCATTCCTCAAGTTAATGTCAGTACTGACAACTCCACTGAAGGCAGCAAAGAGCTCACATCAACAACTGTGACACAACAGGCAGGGGAAATTGGCGACAAAACAGAAAAAAAATCTTCAACAGAGCCAGAAGGTGACGAGGAACCAAAGCCAGTGCCAGAAGCCCTGCAGTCCCTTTTTTCCAGTATTCCAGGCAATTATAGCCATGTAACAAACCTGAAGCAGGAGGAAAACAATCAGCAAGTGAAAACATCGCCAACTACAGAAGCCACCAAAGGTAGTGGTGCAGCTGTTGTGGAACCAGCAACAGAAGGAAACTCGGCTCCAAAAGAGCAGGATCCGGCCCCTAGCATCATCACCACTCGTGTCAAAGGTGGAGGGGAGAAGAAGAAGAGAGTCGGGTTTGATGTGTCGCTTCTCAAGTTTGATTACGGAGATTCAGACAGCGAGGGAGAGGAGAGCGGAAGTAAGGTGGAACCCAAAACAAGACCAGTCTACGAAGATACTTCACAGCCTGACTTCATCCCAGGACTTGATTTAGATGAAGACTCCATGCCTCCTAAGGACATTCTTCCGCTTCCCCGTCATTCCATCCTGATGCCAATGCCCCCGTCTGAACCCCCTGTAGCGCCCCCAGATATGCCTCCAGACATGCCACCACCCCTTCCGCTAGAGCCCCCACCCCCGCCCCCAGACCATGATCCAGATGATGAGAAGGAGGAAAATGAAGACAAGAAAGGCAAAGGAAAAGGAGGCAACCATAAACCCAGGCCTCCACCGGAGATTATGCTACAGGCCACAGACCCTGTTGGTATGGTTATTCTCCAGGCTTCCTTTAAGAAAATACAACAGGCACTGACAGTTCCCGCCCCACCTCTGCCTCCTCTCCCAGGTGTAAGAATGCCCTCCCAAGGACCACTACCCATCCACGCCCAGATACCACCCATGACAATGGCTGGTCCTATGGGTGGACATCCACCATTTTCTGTTTCAGAAATGCGGTTGCCCCCACCTGGACCTGGCATGCCTCCACACAGACCCAACATGCCACCACCTGGACCTGGTATGCCCCGATCTAGATTAGGCATGCCACCACCAGGACCAGGTATGCATCCACCTGGACCAGGCATGCCTCCCCCAGGACCTGGTATGCCCCCTCCTAGACCTAACAGAGGAAGGCATGCAAACATAGGGGGGCCACCAAGGCATCAAGACCGACGACCAAACAGAGGTGGCCCTCGCTTACATGGGGGACCAAGAGGATCATCACGAAGGCCACATAGGGGTCACAGGTCAAAACATGGGATCCCTAGTCTGTTTGACCTGGATGCAGCTCCAACGCATGACTACAGTCGCAGGGCTGGGACTTGGAGAGATGGAGAGGACTCTTACGAAGACTCTCCAGAATGGTCACTGGATCAGGACCTGCGACAGGCGCAGGATCAGGATATGAGAAGAATGCAGGATCAAGATGAACGTGTTCGGCCAACATCCTGGACGGAGTACGACATGTCGAGTCCACCAGTGATGGAAGACGTGGACCACAGATGGCCAGACCAACAGAAACGCCAACCCAGGGTGCCTCTTGCCCTGCAAGAACAATCTCACTTGCCTCCTCTGCCTACGTCATCAGACATTCTCGAGGATAGTGATATGAGGAAGTTTACACATCCTCACAATGTGGAGGATAGGGACTACAGAGTGAAGAGTGATATGTCCTCCTCACCGGCCACAACTGAGGACCAGGACATGAGGCTTCAGCCTCCAAACTTAAAATACTCCAAGGGACAATCAGACTCGGCCCCACGGGACACAGACTTAAATGAACCAAAACAAAAGAAAGCCAGATTAAAAGAGGACAGTACTGATTCCCCCAGTTCCTCACAGTCACCTGTTGCCCCCATGTCCCCAATTGTGCCCTCTCAGCCCCTAACATCCTCCTCCCAAAGTCCTAGTCATGCACCCTCATCTAGTGACAAACTTAAGGGACCAAAGACTTTGTCATCATTCGGCTCCAAGCCAATGCTTGACCAACAGAGACCAGGGATGCCCATTAGGCCACCAATGACGATGGGCTCTCCCCTTGGGCCCGGTCCTATCGGGGGTCCACACCCACCCAAAGAGATGGGCAGACCAAGGCATCCCCCACCTCGCCCTCAACGCAATCAACCAGCACCACCTGGTGTTGATGACTGGGACTAAGTCATGTCATAGTTCTTTTCTTTTTTTAACCATTCAGTATGTCTCCGTCTCGTGTCACAAATATCGCTGTATCTAGTCAATCCTATTGATATTACATGTTGATGGGTACTTACAGATGTTAAAGTGCTTATCCTGCTTCTCAGTTTTCAAAAATGTGGCCAGAAAACTTTGTTCAAGCTTCTTCGGATGAATTCAACATGAAACTTCAACTTTTCACAAATGTCACGCACTGTTTATTTGTTTTTTATATGGATTTGGACATTGTTTCGTGCTAGAACAACAAAGCACCTGTTAACATGGTGCTTCAAGAAAGACAACAGCTGTAATTTTGATTGGATGACTAGCTGCAGGTGTTCTGTGAAGTGATGGTGCTTTGTTCTTGCCATCTTCGGCGCCATGTGAAAATCAAATTTCAATAAG
>JAUMHH010028303.1:0-10435 GCA_032359455.1 Chlamys rubida
TATGGGAGACGAGTCTTTGACTCAATATGTAATCAAGTTTAAATAAAGACTATTATTATTATTATTATTATTATTACTGTATTAAAATATCTATGTCGTGTTATCTGTGATACGATGTATTCTGTTGACGTACAATGTTGATGGCGATTTCCCTGAATTTATTACATGGTACTGTAAATCGGATATATCTGGTGAGATCAATGTTGTCTCGTGAACGAGTCTGTCAAATATTCAAATATCTTACGAATATTCATACACATGCATTTATCCAAGTGTATATGTCCATTCATTTTTCATGATTCACTTTGCTAATCTAAATCCTTGCAAATTTTAAAGTACAACTGGGAAAAAAGGTAATTTGGTGACAGGCAGTATCCATATTTAGACATCTCCTAGTCGAGACAAATATCTTTAAACAAGTTTGACTGTTCTGGATGATAAGTTGTACACTATTTGCTAATGGAATATTACTAATTACAGCTGTCACTAATAACATAGACTGAACTGCTCAAGTTACCATGGCAACCAGTGTACCAGTAGTATTACACTGCCAAGATAGGGTAGTTACCATGGCAACAAGCATGTACCAGTCGTATTACACTGCCAAGATCCAGTAGTTATATTACCGATATTGGCCTGTAGTTGCTAAAATCAGCAGTAACTACTTGTTACCATGGCAACAGACACATGACACCCAGGAAAATGCTCAGATTTTCTAAAATAATTCGAAACAATTAAATGCTCATATTTGACATGTTATTGAGTTGTAAAACCTTATTACTATGGAGTCCTGTTCTACACAGAAAATGTCTTCTCTTCAAATAGCGAGAACATTGAGCAGATTTTGGGGAGGGAGTTAACTAATACTTGAGTAGAATACAGTTTACTTGTCAATTGTAAAATGGCACATCACTAAATAGACCAATCAGATCTTCTGTAGCCTCAACTCTATCTCCAATTTATAACACCGGGGTAGCACCGGGGTAGCTCGGGCTTTCTCTGTGATAAACGTTCCACATAGAACTACCAGCTTATGTCAGAAGTGTGTACACATTGCTTCAAAACAATCTTAAATACCAATTAAAACCTTATTGGTTTTCATGCTGGGTAACACTGGTCTAAATTCTGATCTTATACCAAGTACAGGTATTATGCCTTGTTTTTATTTCACATTTACATTTTTCTATTTACATTTTTCTAATGACAAGTTATAATTCACTTGAAAAAGGCCAGATATGGTAAAGATGAGTTACCATATGTGATGTGTCACCTCAGGTGACGTACAACAAATCAACAGAAAAATTGATATCAATACAAGGGAGGTAAATGTAATGGTCAGTTTTCAAAATCAGTGCATTGTTTACTTCATTTAGCTGCCGAAGTTTGTATTAAGTAGTTTTTTTGTTAATCAATTTCCTGGCACAAACACCCCATTATTTTTCTGATTACACAGAAATATAGACGTGGCTTTGTGTTCAGCAGTGACTTGTTTTGATGCACACACAGTGCTCAACTCAAAATAGGTACTGGACTCAAAAAGTGTCCATTTTATGTCCAACTGGAGGAGATAGACCAATGTGGCATGAAATTATATTTGTGATATTAACATTTCTGAATTTAATGTTAACCAAACTGTGTTGCATTGTGTCTGATATGTGACCACTTGTTTACTACAGTAATACTCTGTCCAAAACATTTTATTAGTAAGTGGTAACTGATAAAATCAACTGTGAAACAGGTTTTTATCATCACTTATACCAGCTTCAATATCTGCCACAGAACGTTTTAAAATCCTTTATCCACGCCTAATGTTACTCTAGTTTTTGTTTGTAAATTTTGTTCCATCCACATGAAGAACATTTTTCCCCATTAGAACGCTTGCTCCAGATGGATCTAATTCAGATTTATTTCACCTTTATATTACGTCACTCCTTTAGTCAATATAACATGTTTATCTACTGTTTATCTATTGTTGAGCTGTTTATCTATTGTTAGCTGTTTATCTATTGTTTATCTACTGTTTATCTATTGTTGAGCTGTTTATCTATTGTTTAGCTATTTATCTATTGTTTATCTATTGTTATCTATTGTTAGCTGTTTATCTATTGTTTAGCTATTTATCTATTGTTTATCTATTGTTAGCTGTTTATCTATTGTTTAGCTATTTATCTATTGTTTATCTATTGTTAGCTGATTATCTATTGTTAGCTGATTATCTATTGTTTAGCTGTTTATCTATTGTTTATCTATTGTTAGCTGTTTATCTATTGTTTAGCTGTTTATCTATTGTTTATATATTGTTAGCTGTTTATCTATTGTGCTAATTAGATCATTACCACATTGCTATCTAAACAAATGGCAAAAATGATGGGAAAAAATCCTAGGTATTTATTTATTTCGTATAAACATTTTCATTGTACTCATTCCTAACCATATAACTGTAGAATCCTTTTTCAAATTATAATTATACGTACCCTCATGTATATTTAAACTTAAAACTATTTCATCAAGTGTCAGAATGGATATTACAATTTTTTATAACAACAACACAGTTACATTAAATTTTGAAATTCACAAAATACTTAAATGTAATACAATGTAAAAAGAATTTTCTTAACATAGTGCAACCCAAAAAATTTGAAAATCACACACATTTTAACATTAAAACAAAGATAAAGAAGAAAACTTATAGAACAATAAGCTAACATGCTATCACAATGCTTTTGTGTACAGAACTAAACCCAAGTTGTGTATTAGTACTAAGGATAAAATGGATCCATCAAAATCATAGCACTGAAGGGGATACTCTGGATACTGTTCCCCATTATTTAGAGGAATACCAGGCGGTGATGAAGAACCCATAGTTTTCATTAATGTGAATTCTGACATTCCTAGCACTTACAACTTCTTATTCTTGCTATTTTCAATATTTTCTTGAAATTCAAGGAAAGAAAAGTAGCATATAGATTCATTACAATGTCATTTTTAGTGAATTAAGGACCGAGGTACGACATTAAAGTAAAACTTTACACATACCATGTACATGATACCTTCTTCAACTTGGAACAAAAGACAACTCAATCAAAAATAGAGGAAAACACATGAAAGGACAGCAGCTACTAATTCAGATTAAACTATGAAATAGACTATCTATAAAAGTCACGTAACTATTTGTTATCAGAGAAATGAAAAAAATATCCTCCTGACAGCTAACTTGTCAAGATAATCACATGCATAACACTTCCTCCACGCTGGAAAATCAATTATTTGCTTTCCACATGTTGAAGTCTTTCAACATTACTCACTTTATAGTTACTTATATACAAGAACATATCATAAACGGACATCGATCGTAAAAAACTGAAAATAAATATATTACACGTCTCTTGTTTTTTCTGTTTTCGTGTGAACGTCTGTCACTTGTACAAAATATAACTATCTGATTTCATGGATTAAATAATAATGATCTCCAATCACTTCTGGAGAATGGAAGGTGACAGGAGAATGAAATGTATGTCAACATTATTATGATGTTGACATTAATGAGACAATGATATGATGTCAACAGCGATGAGACAATGATATGGCCAAGACAAGGAAAAAAAGGACAGATGACAATTTTGATGGACAAGACATCTGACAATGACTTTCATGAACATGGCAATGATTTTGACAACATAATCAGACGATGGCTGACAATTGATGACAATGATTTCATGAGAGGTGAAAATGATGTATGGGAGAGACGATAACCACAAAACGAGCATTGATAATTTAGATGAGATGAAAATAATAATGATTTTGATGTGTGATGATGATGATGATGGAGATGAAAGTGTTAAATGACGATTTAGATGATGGGAGGATTGGTGATGACTTAGATGACATGATGTAAATGGCCGAGCGATGGCTTGAGATCAACAATAAAGCCTATAAACGTCTAGGTAAACATTGGCACAAGACGGTTCCCTGCACTGTTCCTGTTTGATTGGCTGATGATAACAGATGTCATTTCTCCCCGGGTTGGAACGAAAGGCAACCTTGTCCAGAGTGATACCCCTAGGTTACACTGACCAGTGTCCTGAGTAGCATCCCAAGGTCACATTGACCAGTGTCCTGAGTAACATCCCAAGGTCACAACGACCAGCAGGCAGCAACTGTTCCTTTCTCAACAAATTTTAACGACAGATTTTATATTTCATTTTATTAAAATCCTTTTAGTATGAAGAAAACTTGCAACAGTTCCTAATCAGGAATGAGTTATATTCCCTTGCTTATCATCAAAGTGAGATATTTTGATGTCTTATAGTTCAGAAGCTTCTGCGACAAATTTGTCTTGACACTACGAAATATATATTCTTTAGAACAAAATGATTGGATTTTAACACATTTTCGTGCCTATGAAAAATGCCAAAGTTAGACCAAATTTAACAAAATATGTTTAATCTCCTTTTCGTTCATTAATAGTAATTTCAATCATTTTTCTGATTAATAAATATTACTAAAGTTAAATTGTAACTACAGAGTGGACGGAAATCTGTTAAAATCGATTGAGGAAGACCATTTGCTGTAGGGTATAACAATGGATAAGCTGTTGTGATATGATTGGACAATCCCAAAATTTTATGTAAATTGTGGTTTATCCTGATTTGCATAGCTTTGGTAGCCATTTTTCTAGGTCTCCTGCTTGTATTACGGGGTATGTTGAACAAAGTTTTCCTTAAAATATATTCCTGGGTTTCACATATATCTATATAATATATTCCTGGGTTTCACATATATGGAGGTTCCCTGATTTTCATCAATCGTTGCTGCAGTGTGGTTCTTATATATACAAAGTTTAAGGAAAAGTTTGTTGAACATGTTTTCTACCAATCTATCCTACATGAAATTTTGTTGTATTAGCATTTTTTTCTAACAATTATCACAATTCTACCAACTATTCATATTACTACGGTAGGTAAGGAAAATAAAAATTTCCAGACATTATTGGGTTACATTTTAGTTTTGGAACAATTGCACTAATTCCTGTTCTAACTATTTCATGTAGGATAGAGGTTTGTCAGTCCTATAAGCAAATGAAAGAAATTTCCATTACCTATATCATACAGTTAACCTTCTGAAGGAAAGCGTAAGATTTGCACTTCTTCCTTCAAGACAATATAAATGGACTTTTCTTCAAACACTTTGGACCTCTTAGTGTCGTATTTTTTATAAAACATATTTTGTTCATCCCGTCAATAAATATGTCAACCATTTATAACAGCTCGGACCCCTGTCTCAGTAATTACATCACAAACCCCACATATATTCATCCTCTACCAGTTCTTCTTATATTTTACCGCCATTTCTACTTGTTCATCCTCAATCACTCTATAACTGCCACACATTCACTGGCTGTTGTCATTTCCTCCCCAGAAATATCAACTGGCTGTTGTCATTTCCTCCCAGGCATTAGTTACTAATTCCTACCACTTACTAGACCAAGGGTTCTTCTTACAAAACGGTTCCTCAACTATCAGACACAGTTCAGATTTGATTTTCATGGTAAAAGTGAATTAACAAAGAAATATTGAGCAGTTTGATACAATAAATATCAATGGATGGAATTTTTCTGGTAGAACATATTGTGGTTGCCATGAATACACACGGGGTTTGTGATGAAGCTTTTGTTATATTAATATAATTTTCAGTCACACATCAGTTACTTTATACATTTACTACAGTCATCCATATTCTCCTCTTTTTCTCGTCAGCACATCCATCAAAGCAATACCCCTCTCATTTGATCATCTTCCATCATAACAGATTTTCACTGCTTCTAACATTACCTTTTCATTTTACAGTAATGGTGGTCAGTATAATTATCCCCAAGGCAGTTACAGTATCTTCATTTGTTGAAAAGGTCTTAAACATGTATCAGAGGTCGTACATTTTAAATAAATTTTGTTTCAGATTCAACTTCTCAACAAAAAAAAATTTAAACAAAGATTTTTTCAACTAAAATAAGACATTTACAAAAGTTTATCCTGAGAAAACAGGCTGTGTTGTCTGTATCTTTGCTGATGTCTTTCTTTTTGTCTCTCCTTTTGTTTGATCTTCCTGTCCGTGTTTGCTCTAAAACGTAAATTCTTTTTTGGCTTTCACATTGTCCATCTTTCTTCAAGTCAGGGCCTCATGTTCTCCGTGTCCTTTTGATTACTTGTAAAGGTACACATGTTCTCTTCCCTTCTCCTTTCTGTCTTTGGTATTTCTTCTCCCTTCCTCCTTTCTGTCTTTGCTCTTCACTTACCCGGACACCTACAGCTACACACATACACATCAAGTCTCACTTTCAACTTGACAGTGCTGCAACCTACAACCGACAGTAAACAAATACAAATATTACAAATAGGTCAATCTTTGTTTCTGTATAATTGATCTACCTGGACTTAACATCAAAATTGAAGATCATCATTTAAACATGCATATACGGAAATTCAACCTAAAGACAAAACAGAAACATAAAATCTACATCAGTCACCACATTTTAGTTTCATTTCCCTAAGTGTGTAGCTTTGATGAACATGTTAACCCTTAATACTTGCTTAAACCAAGGGTTTTCACTGATAAAACTAAGGGTTTTCACTGATAAAACTAAGGGTTTCTCACTGATAAAACTAAGGGTTTTCACTGATAAAACTAAGGGTTTTCACTGATAAAACTAAGGGTTTTCACTGATAAAACTAAGGGTTTCTCACTGGTAAAACTAAGGGGTTTCACTGATAAAACTAAGGGTTTTCACTGCTAAAACTAAGGGGTTTTCACTGATAAAACTAAGGGTTTTCACTGCTAAAACTAAGGGGTTTCACTGATAAAACTAAGGGTTTTCACTGATAAAACTAAGGGTTTTCACTGCTAAAACTAAGGGTTTTCACTGATAAAACTAAGGGTTTTCACTACTAAAACTAAGGGTTTCTCACTGGCAAAGAGTTTCAACTTAACAATCTCTAGAGTTGTACACCAAGGGTTCTTCTTACGAAAGTGTAAGACCAACTTACGCTGGCCTATAGTAGAACGGAAAAGCAGATTGGGATTATATATAATATTAATTTTATTTGTTAGTTATAGCAGAGTTGACTTACATTTGTATGATGCTGGAACTTATCGTAGACATCACACAGCTCATCCAGTTTGTACTGATTTAAGACGACAAATCCCTCCAGCACGGAGCTGATCCTCCGCGCACAATCCTGACAGTGGACCACAAATTTCTTGTCTTGTTCAGTCACAAACAGGATATTAAACACTTCCACCTGGAAACACAAACAGGATATTAAACACTTCCACCTGGAAACACAAACAGGATATTAAACACTTCCACCTGGAAACACAAACAACTGTTTTACTTTTGCTCTATTAACTCTTGATCAAATAAAAGATATAATGCAAGATAATTAAAGAAGGGAAGCTGTGTTATTTGTATCAACATACACTCAAATGATTCAAAACAGAATGAAATCTTCTTACAATACTGTATATCGGGATATTTTTGCCACAGAATGACTTTCGCCTTTTTTCCCTCCGCATTAATAAGTGAATTATATCCAACCATTAGAAATTCCACATACTACAACCACAGTATCGTACCTCGCATTCATTACAGTAGTGAGCTGCCTCAGTCTCGGAGCGGCCGTGCCACTTCACCTCCAAACCAAGGTTTTCTACAAAGTCCAGGGTGAAGCGGATCTGTTGTAACGACCTCAGTAAACACGACCTAAAAGTACAACAAGATACTAAAGGCAAACGTCAACTTTAATAAATTGTAAAAGTGGCTATGATTTAGTCATATCTTTTAGAGTAGACCAACATGCCAAATGGTCCTGTTCAATTTGTTTATCTTTACCACTTTAACATGAGATATTAATATTTGGTGATAGCTGGACAAAGGAAATATAATTTGGTGTTGGTTAGATAAACAAGATCTGACTCTTTCTATATATATAAACATAGAAAAGTTATATTAGTCTAGATATGGATCAACATAAGCAGTGCACAGTGACAATATTGACTTCTCCTACAATCACAACAGTTTTCCTCACTTACTGCTAGTGGAATAAACCTTCTAGTAGTTGATCAACATTTTTGGCTACCAACTAACTATTGAGTACATAACACCCTGGAGGTGGGCTACCAACTAACTATTGAGTACATAACACCCTGGATGTGAATTTACTGGTCAATCATTTAATTATGATGTCATGTAACAACACTTTTTGACGTCAACTTCCATTGTGACTTCAGGATCCACGCCAATCATTTTTCCCATCGGAAAAGACATGATGTATTTTCAAAGGGAAATGTGTGGTTTTCTCTATAAGATATGACTGTTACAGGAGAATAACTTCCCCAAACTCTTGAGGGCTGTTGTCATATTTATTTTACTCTCACTAGTTAATTTTCAAATTGTAAAATACATTCGGTAAACCTTGTGTCTTTCTAAAAGTTGAAAATTAACGAACTCGAGTTGGATAAACATGATAATCAACCATCGCTAATTGGAAAACAGCTACGTAACCACTTGATAACTGCCAAACTTTATTTGTACATTACTTACTTGACAAGCTCAAAGAACTTTGGTTCGGAGATGTGGAGGTTGCGTGCGATGTTCCAGGTGAGGTGTACCATGGGTACAATGGATTTGTAGTTTTGGAGTTTGTTCCACTCGTACCTCTCCAAGGCCAGCTTGTATTGTCTGGCATTGACTGGACCCACATTCCACGCAATGTTGTTACACCAACCCTGGCAAAGGTCAAAGGTCAATGAGTTAAGATGAATACATATATCACTAATGAGATAGATATCTATGAATGGGCTTATTGAGCGTAGCTCACAGGTTTATTTTCACTTGCTCTCTATAGATTAAACAATATACAAAAGGCACCCATAAGTTAAGTGTTAAAGCTGATATTGGGGAAAACCCAGTGAATATATGACTATGAACTGACCACAGTATGTACCTGATGGACATATGACCCTTTTTAACTGACCACAGCTTGTCCCTAGTGATTATTTGACATTTGACCATGCCACAGCCTCAACCCAGTGAATATGACCTCTGAACTTATGACAGCCTCAACCCAGTGAAATATGACCTCAGCACTTATGACAGCCTCAACCCAGTGAATATGACCTCTGAACTTATGACAGCCTCAACCCAGTGAAATATGACCTCTGAACTTACCACAGCTTGTACCCAGTGGACAGTGCCAGCACTGACCCAGACCAGGTCACCAGGTTTCTGTATGAACCTATAGACAGGGATGTCCTCCTCATACAGATCCTCTAACATTGGCCACCAGGACCCTGTCAGGTAGTCCACACCGTTCCTACAATACAGTACAGTCATAACGTTTATAGCACAGATCATGTCATGTAAATCTTACAACATATACCACCAGGACCCTGTCAGGTAGTCCACACTGTTCAATACAGTACAGTCAGTCATAACATTTAATAATGTCAGGAATATCTCAGGAATGCAAACACTGAATATTAAACAGATATTTGTTTTATAGTCTTCATTATAAACATAAAGACAACAGATCTTATCACTTTTTGAGAATTATTTTCCTTAAAAAAATGTTAAAATCTTCTAGATTTCTTTGTATTAGAGACTTTCCAATTGTCAGTAGCAGTTTATCTCCAGTTTTCAGCAGTATCTAATAGCTTACTTCTGACACATGTTGTGGATCATGCCCCAGTACGGCTCTGGTACCCCGAACCATTCACAGTCCCCAGGTCCGATGTTCACATTGATAGAACAGTAGTTATTGTTCTCTTGGTGGCCTGGAACGAACAAAAATCAATTAACAATTCTGGTATTAACAAGGTAAGTCATTAAATTCTAATTAACCTGATCAACTAGTAAAAGTATATAAACTTTCTCCAAAGTCCTGTTTTCATGATGTTTAGTTCCAACAAATACTAGAGTACAATCATTGTTACGATTTATCGGGAAGTAAAACAAACTTAAAATTGACCCATAAAATGACATTGGTTTCTTCTCCAATAAATGCACTCTTAGGTAAAAGTCATCCTTTTCAAGGTACATTTTCAACAGTTCATAATTGCTTAAATACACAAAATCATGTTAATTTGTAACAATTATTTTGAGAACTAATAGCTTATAATGTATAATCTAAACCAAAAACGCTCTAAGTAATTATATAGGAACATGAAGGTCCTACCTACATATTTAATTTCGATGACATACTGCTTTGTTCAGTATTATATAGTACCATGCAGGCCATCGACAAGCTACTCGCCATTGCCCAAACTGTCCTTGGCCTTGGACCTAAGACAGTGGGGCCAACTTGAACAGCTTCTCTCTGGTCTTTGTTTCACCACACTGACCCATAACACAGGAGTATATAACTGTATCATTATACCACTG
>JAUMHH010028314.1:0-10433 GCA_032359455.1 Chlamys rubida
CTGGAACAAGCGGAGTAAAGTATCTTGCTCAAAGATACAACACAGTGCCGTGCCGTGCCGTGCCGTGCCGTGCCGTGCCGTGCCGTGACTCGAACCCGCAACCCTTCGGTCACGAGCCCGGCATCCTACCACTGGACTACCGTGCCTCCTTATAATGAACTGACCATCTAATATAATAAACTAATGGTTACACAATTAACATGATCTAAATAATGACCACCTCATGTACAACCATTTTATCATGAACCAAGTGAATTCTTTTTTTAAAAAGACCACTTCTTATAACGGAAACAGCCACATAAAGCAACTACCCTATTCCTTTATTAATACACAGTTCAAATACACATTGTATACATGTAACGACCCCTACAGCCCAATGAACCAAACACAAACCAAATTACACCTCAAATCTCAATAATTCCTTGAGTATTATCAAATCAAGAGATTTAACGGAAGGTTTACGATGGCGTTATGTCCTCAGTAGACATTATATATTACACACACCTGTAGGCCGTACCGTAATGTATGTACTCGTAATGTATGTACTCGTGGTATGTGTTACCAGTGTAGGTACAGTTTTGTAGGTGTATAGCAGCTTGTGTCAAGTCATGTGCACAACTATTGACAGTGGAACATTGAAATAACTACTCAAATTTAACACTATATAAATAACTAGAGCTAAACCCTTATTTACAATCCAATAAACCTAATTGAGTATTGAAACATACTACTGGTATTTAATATGTAGCCGGGTCTACAATGGAGTGTATACACATTCCTGAAATAACGTCAGAATGTCCCTACCACAATTTACCTGTATGATGACCACGCTCAGTAAAAAAACTCTCATTGATTTTTATTTGTTTGTTAACATATTTCAGTAACATTAAGATAGTTATTTATTGTATTACGCTTACATTGGCAGAAATTTTCCTCCTTACATTATTCAAGGTCTTGAAAAATATTTGTAAGCAAAATGTATACCATGCAAAACTGTAAACTGTCCTGACAGATAATTGGTTTAGACTTAGGACAATGAACAGTGTTGTGTGAAAAATGTATTCCCAGGCAATATGTTCATCTCAGAATATGACCACAGCACCATACAATCTCTAAATAAGTTATCAATTCCGTTGATTTTTTTATAACAAAAATCTCCTTTCCAGTCTGTCCATCTATCTACTAAATGGTTATTGGCTGGAACCATATTCGTAGCAACTATTGATGTTGCACTTTTCTTGAAAGCGTTCTCTACCCTGACTGTTCAAGTTGACCCAGCTGTATAAATGAACATCAGCATCATATCAAGTAAACCTATAAAAGGCTGAAGTCCTTTTGTGGGATAGGGTCAAAGATTATTTGACACTTCACCAATACCAAATTCCATCCCTGTTATAAACATGTACACTGGACCATTAGGCTGAGAAATGACTTCCTTACCATAGTAGTTAGTACAAGTCAATAGTATTGTAACTGAAAAAAAAATTTGAACTTTCTTTTTTCTCTCCAAAACATCAATTATCTTTGTATCAACAAAATTGTACTTAGTTTTATTGAAGATATTTTACTTCCAGTAATTCTTTTTCTTTCTTTATTAAGGGGTTTGTGAATACTTCAAACAAATTTTCTTTTAAAAGACTATGGAATCGTAAAAGTCCATTCTTCTGATCTTGAAAGTGTCAATAAGTTTCGTGTGTAGTGCATTAGGCTCTGATGCGGTATATCTAGAGTACAGATACGTTTGTTGTGTGTGTTCTCCTTACAACAATGTGACAATCTCCAAAGTTGTTCTCCTTAACAATGGTAGGCCGAGGTAGATAACAGAATAGGATGTTTATCGGGTGTGAGTAATCCTACACCAGTCTATAAATACCTACACTTCAAACCGCTGGCACCGTTACCTTATAATCCAGTACCATTACCACTTCTTCATGTGTAACACCATGATTTAGAAAAATGAAAACCTAAAACTGACCGATCTGCTCCATTATTCCCAGTCTTAAATGTATGTGTGTAGTGATTTGACATTGCTCCAAATTTTAATGTCTGTGTTGTATATGTATTTATTCCTAGCGGTGTTGACACTGTGATCAAGGCTATCTCATCTACTAGATAGACCTGCCCGTCACATCGTTTCAACTCATTTCCCACGATCCAGGTTCCTCTTGTGATGATAGGTGTCGAGGACAACTGGTTGTGTGAAAGATATAAAAAATACTACCTTTACAGCTGATAGAGTGAATTTATTCTTTAAATTTCTGAAAAAAAATATCTCAATAAATCTTTGCACCAGTTAAATGAATGGCAAGGTTTTGGCAAGTGGGTCCAGGTAACCAAAACTTTTCTGACTGTGACATCCTTACTAAGTATATAGCATTCTTCAATGGAACTGTCCAGTAAAACAACGGCCTTTGTAGGTCCATAAACCCTATACACAAGGATCTACCCTCTGATTGTCGTAATCACCGCAACAATGCAAACGGAGAACAATGCCACAAATATCGAGTACAATGCTACAAGTATCAAAGTGTTTACAGTCCAAGACCAGTGACATAGATCTGCAGTTCTGACTCACATCTGATGTTTGTCATTTGGGACACTGTATCCCAACTTCGTACAGGAATGTGTATCTGCGTACACACAGGTAGAGCTGAAGAATTCTGTTTAGAGTCCTGCCCGTACATGTTTTACAAAGCTGCTCCATAAATAAATCAGTTATTAATATTTTGTCAAGCACTCTGAATGCTGGTTGTAACACTCGCCCTTTCAATCTTATCTCCCCTTTCTGACGGAGAAATTGATTAAAGGTCCACTTGACGTGGGGGCCACTCGAGTAAAACGGTATAAATAATTCACACATAAACTGCCTTGGTTTGTTTGATTTGTGCTATAAACAAAGTCTAATTTCCACTTGAAAGATATTGCCAGATGAAAAATTAAAGGATGACGGACCTTAGGTGTGTATTTCTTGCTAGCATTTTATGATGTTTGTGGGTTTGAATCATTAAGTTGTAGAAACATGTACATAAAACTTGATGGTACATTCAATTATCTAAAAGCTGGCAGGTTCTCAAAGACACCTAACCTGTGTATATCATATTGATCAACCACACCAGGTCATCTACTGAACCTCCCCCTCCTGGTGTTACACATATCATCTACTGACCCCTCCCACTTCTGGTGTTACACATACCATCTACAACCCCTCCCCCTCCTGGTGTTACATATACCATCTACAACCCCTCCCCCTCCTGGTGTTACACATACCATCTACAACCCCTCCCACTTCTGGTGTTAACAAATATATACCATCTACAACCCCTCCCACTCCTAGTGTTACATATACCATCTACAACCCCTAGCCTCCTCCTCCTGGTGTTACCAAAGATATACCATATATACAACCCCTCCCCCTCCTGGTGTTACCAAAGATATACCATCTATGACCCCTCCCCTCCTGGTGTTACCAAATATATACCACTACGACTCCTCCCCTCCTGGTGTTACATATACCATATAGGACCCCTCCCCTTCCTGGTATAACATATACCATATAGGACCCCTCCTGGTGTTACATGTAATTCTGATCTAATATACACATGTATGACATCCACCAACGTAAAACCATATATCTCTTTACCTATGACAAAGAACATGTACTGGCAAAATGGTATCCCTCTGTTTGAATTCTGCTTCAAACGGTAAAAAGGCCACTTAAGAAGCTATGGAATGTATATATATGTATGCACATACAACCCTTAATCACCAATTACATGTAATATAGACCGCACAGGTACCATACACGTGTATATTATGTGAAATTAATTCCTCCGCAAACTACCTGTTTATATAAATCTGCCAGATTTGTTTAAATTGTTAAGTAATGCTACTGAAGAATTAGAATTAGTACAATTTTTGAGAGCTCTACCTGTACATTTAAATACTGGTATGCCTAAATAGATCGGAGGAATGCTGGAGTTTATTGTCATTACAATTCTAACATTAAGGATAGAAATTAATCAATAAACCATTTCATATTTCTAGATCCAATTAATTTCTACAACCTTTGCCAACTACATGTATACGAGTGTGTGTGTGTTTTCTGCAGGACTAGGGGAATCGAAGACGGTGCTAACAATGACCTCTTGTACAATAGAGCTGCAAATTATGTATTGCAATTCAAATATAATTATAGTTTAAAGCATGGTATATAGCCATACATCATGATGATTTAGAATTCACTGTTTTAAATATAAATAATTTTCTGTGATCAAACATTTATTGGAAAGACTTCCCTATACCTTATTTTGCATGTACATGTACATGTGAAATTACCAGGAACACAGTTTTAAAGATGAGAATTTATGATATTTTCAGATCAAAAATATATTTTTAAGTCTACTGACTATTATCACTGTTGTCCATAAAACACAACTAAATCTTTGAAGCAGAATTTATTTTTATCAAAATAGAAACAAAGGTTATGCTAAGGAATGTTATACTAAGTTCTCTTGAAATCTTGAAAGATATCATAAATATGATCTTAATTTAACTTGTCATCCAAACATTTGTAAACCCTTTCACCACTGTAGACCATAATGAACTCATCCATATCAATACATGGTAGAGTCTACTAACGTTACATAGGGGTGAAAGGGTTAAACATGGAATTATTTTAAGTTTTGGATTTATGAGATTTAATTGTATTCCAATCACAAAACTATTGCAGAAATAAGTATTGAAATCATATTGTTTATTCATAATACAGGTATTGTATACACCTTTTTGTAAAAAAAAAACTTCAGCACCATAGCAGACTCCAAACCCTGGCAAATGAGGTGATATATGTATACAAGGGTGATTACAGATAGTAACACATTATCATGTTCTATCAAGGAGCACTATGTCTGTGTAGAGCCCTCAAGCACTGATAGAGCATTCCACAATTAAGCCACTCATAATTTGTAAATAATCTCTTAATGCATCTGAAGAGCATCAAGGAGGCTGATAATGTCTACCAGATGTTGAAGGTGAGCTGTCTGTAGCCATTACATGGCTCTAAGTTACCGTGACACATCCTAGACTCATACCTAGGGCCAAGATGATCATATACAAGGGAATATCTGCCTGGAAATTACCCCGAATCAACCTGCAATTAATTCAGAAAGATTTCAAGTTCAAGACAGAATTTGAAACAGACATGTCTACATGAGTTCAGCCACTTTGCCATATATAGTACAGCCTAAATTCTGCCTCTAGTCACTGAAACCCAACTCAGCCTCAAACAGGAATATGAATTTTGGCGAAGTACAAAGACTTGTATTAAATATTTTTTACTGCACAGCGTGAAGGGAAGTTCAGAATAACCTGTGAGTCGTGTCTATTTGAGACCATCCCTGTACATACAGTACCCACTTATATTTTACTTGTAAAAGAATAAAGATGGGGTTGTGGGACTGTACCGCTATCAGGGATTTTGGTTATTCTGAGAAAGGACCCATGTACAGAATTTTGGAAAAATTATTGACATTTTCCATTAAACTTAATCAGAGAAGGATTTCTAAGTACCAAAATCTAAATTTTCATATAAAGTACAATCTAAAACACTTTTTGCAAGTCCAAGTTCTAATTGGGGGGGGGGTAAAAAATAGATGTAAGGGGAAATTTGAAGAAAAATAAATTGAGGAAATGGGACTGAAATCCAAATTTCATTCAAATATTAAACTTACAACATCCCTGGCTGAAAAAGTTATCCACAGAAAGTCACTAATAATGTTGCTTTCTAAAAATCCATACCCTAACGATTATATCTCTAAAAGATTTCCAGTCCAACGACAGTGATTATAGTGATGTCCAGAACTGTCCTCATCAAGCTGATAACTTGAGCACTGATTAACGATCTGAAAGACACCTGGTACAGGTACACAACCTGATTATCTAGTCCTGTTATAAAGATAAGCTGCTGTGATCAGAGCTGGATTGTGACATTAATACAGGAACCTATATTGCTTCTGGAGACAAATTAGTCTTTATATATACCCTGTATGTTATAAAATCAATAGATGTACCTGGCTGTATTGCAATTAACACAGGTATGCCGTATTTCTATACATAGCACCAGCCGTATTACAGGTAGGCCAGAGACCCAGCCTCCACCCAGGTGTGCCCAGGTGTTACGATACACCTGCCAGCATCAGACGCTGGTAAACATTCAATCAGGCCAAATATAACGAGTGAAATTACTTGTGTACGAGATAAATAATTAATTTCTTCAAGACCATTGGGACTTCTTTTTATGTAGGGTAAAGTATTGACTACAGATCTATATATAAGAAGGCAGGCCATCTGAACATTGATCTGGAATGGTAGAAATGATGCAACAAATCCTATACTATAGTCCATTATATACATTGTATGTATGTTGTGTGTCACCCTCTACAAAATGTCTATTTGTTTTTCATGTTTAATTCCTTTCAACATACCTGAATAATTATTTCATTTTAACAGCAGCCGGAACCACGATCATGTACCTACATGTAAAATGTGTGAGTGTATCAAGAGGCTCAAAGGGCCTGGGCCATTAGCATTACTAAATCTCCTGGCATTGGCTACTTAAAAAATATTAAGTCCTTTCAATTACAATTCACAGGTCAACCCCTCCTACACCCTGAGGTAAAAATACCAACACCCGTTACTAATCAGTCCGATTAGTGGAGGGTACATTAAAATTAATATTTACCAAGGTGGTCAATCAGAACCACCACAAAAACGTATCTGAAAAGCTATCATTGAAAGTGACAGCGACTCTCAGTAGGCCTGTTGTGACTGCTTGAAACGACATATGAGGCGTACGCACGACGTCACAAAATTGTGAACTTTAAAAAAAAACACGTTTTTTATGAAAAATTTTAATGTCTAAGCTATTTAATGAATTGGAAATGTTTATCTTGTCATTGTTATTTTCATTGCATTTTAAACTGTTCATGATTTAAATAAACAAATCTGGAAATACTTTGCATTGCGCGGAACGGAAATACTATGATCGGAGTATACGTACTTTGGTTTTGACCTATATAGTCAGCTGATAACGCATAGTTGTGTTTGAAGGTTTTTTTCAAATTATGATTGTTATATGTGATAAATAGAATCTTACACTCGTGTTTATGTCATATTGAATTTATTAAACTCATTCAACAAATTCAATATGATTCTCGCCCACTCATGCAAGATCCTCTATATATATTGAATTTGTAAAAAATCAAGTTGATATGTTGTATAACCCTGGGGCTCTGATTTTAGAAACATGGAATCGTTACTGCTACATGTAGGATAGGCTTAGTTCCGCTGATATGGCAGGTTTCTCTGGATCACAGATCTATAGAAATCCAGAAGAAATAGACTAAACCTTTCTCCACCCTTTATAAGTTGTAAGTATGTAAGTAGATATGTGGGGATAACGCTATCAGGACAGGAATGTCTCAAGCAAGTGATTCGTCAATATTGATGTTTGTACTTTATCACAGAACAAACATTGTCCTAGATCATTGATAGCAATATATCTAGCTGATTACAAGGTCAAAGGTCACAGACATCTAAATGTTATCACTATGTCATAGACATGTTATTTTACACATGTGCACACACATACACACATCACACACTATACATATATGTGTATGATGCATGTGTGTGCACATGTGTAAAATAACATGCATAATTCATTCCTACATTCCCATTGAACTTGTGTGCATAGATCTAATAAATACCCCAATGTGTGCATAGCTAATAAATACCCCAATGTGTGCATAGAGCTAATAAATACCCCAATGTGTGCATAGAGCTGATAAATACCCCAATGTATGCATAGAGCTAATAAATACCCCAATGTGTGCATACAGCTAATAAATACCCCAATGTGTGCATACAGCTAGCCCTGCGTAGGCTTTGTTGGCAGTAGTTATGTCATTTTTGTAGTGATGTCATCGGCAGTACTTAAAGAATATGTGCTTCTGCTGGTATGGGGAGCTAAATGAAAATACTGTTTGGCTGAAGCTAGTAAATCTAATTTGACACAATGTGCAATGCACATCCTTTACACTACCCCCGTCCCCCTTTTTCCAAGTCTTTACCCTCTAAGACAACTACAACCCAGATTCTTTAACTCATTCACCCCTGAAAACACATTTGAACTATTCCAATTTAAATGTTGGAGTAGTTCATTATGAAATATCAGGGGTGAATGAGTTAACTCTCTGCCAAGGGTTTTCCACTACCTTGAACGTGGAGGGTCAACTGGATCAGTTTGTTATAGGAAGGAAGGAGTTAAAGGAGCACCTGCTTTCTCTGGGGATCGAACCAGCAACCTCAGACATTTTAGTCAGATGCTCTACTGCTAAAGGGAAGTTCCAGGTAGTTGAACCTGGTACACTATGTACAACACATATCCTTTACAACTGTAATGTTGGAAGGTGATGAGGCCAAAAAAGATGATGCATGTTTCAGGTACCCCGACCCACCCTAGTTGTTCCCTCCAAGCCTAGCAGTTTTATCTCCGACACCCATCCAGTGATGGGATAACTTGTCCACTGGGTGATATAAGTATAACAAATTGAGTGACAAACAAGGCAATTATATACATTGTACATATACATACCCTCTCTACTTCATAGGCAGCTACCAAAACCAAATTTAAATCCCATATTATTTTTTAAAAGATCTAAAACTGTAGTTGGTGATTTTTGTAAAGATTTTTGTAATTTCTTCAATTTGCTCCCCACCCTTTCAAAAAAAATAAAGTAAAATAAAATACCAACCGACCAACCCTATTTTTTTCAGTCATGTTACCTGAACCCTACATAACTATTTGTTTGACCCGATTACTGCCCACTTCAGTCAGATGCTGATTTGTTTGATACAAATTAGGTTCTGAAATTCATCATAAATTTCATCAACTTGCATTTGTTTTCCTAATATAGCTGAAGCCTTTAAAAATCTTTTGTTAAGCGTGCCTGCCTGGGACGACTATAATATACTATATAAGAAGTATTTCCTTGTCACAATTCATGCTTACATAATAAGTACTTATCTAGTACTCGACAGACTGGGGGCTTATATCTACTAAATACACATCAGATTAGTGTAAACATGTTTTTGTGCTCAAGGGAGTGTCCTCAATACAACTAAAACATGATTAATGCTGGTCAGACTGGCATTCCGGTAACAAAAACAGCAAAAAACCAAAACATGATAAATGCTGGTCAGACTGGCATTCCAGTAACAAAAACAGTAAAAGACTAAAACATGATTAATGCTGGTCAGACTGGCATTCCGGTAACAAAAACAGTAAAAGACCAAAACATGATTAATGCTGGTCAGACTGACATTCCAGTAAACGAAAACAGTAAAAGACTGATTGTGGCAACACTCCTTGGAGGACATATATTTCTTTGTTCTTAAAATTCAACACTCAAAGAATCAGAAATCTGACTTACACTAACCACTATTTGACCAGTTGTCATCTTCGTTTTCATTTTAAAGATGCATTTGCATTTGATAATTTCTTTTTAGTTTCAGATATTTTTTCCCATCAAACTGGAAAAAATTACAGGTTTTTCGATATGGCTAAATAAAAGCCCAATTCTGCACTACATATATATACAATATCAGTATTCCCCATTACATAGATATACATGTATGAATTCACATAAACAATTAGGAAATCATGCATGAAATTTTGGATTTGTACGTATGTTGCACCTAAAGAAAGTTTAAAATATATATGTAAAAGTCCTTCTAGCTTCTCAATATATAATTTGCAATTTCTGACGATAGATATATAGTGTCTCTGGCGTAATCTCTAGTCATTCGATGTGGGTACATCGATCGACCGACCATGATCTCTGTGCGCTAAATTCAGCCAATCAGAAGCTTGGTTTCAGGAGTCAACAGCGGTTATTTCCCAAAACTGAATAATGATGTCATTATCGTGGATAGTCTTGTTTAACCAGACGCTCTGTTCGTCATAGCTTGCGCAGACAACAAGAGTTTGGGTGAATGAGACAATATAAGTCATATCCATCAATAATAAAATTAGAGTTGAACAATATCATACAAGTAAAACTAATGCACTAGACTTAAAAAAAAGTTTGCACTGAAATAAATGCCTTATTATTTCGCATTTACACTTGATAAAACAAAATTCGTAGTGAAACTTGTAAAATATAAAACAAGTTTGCATTGAAATGCTATGCTACAAAAAAACAAAATCATATTAAGTTTGTATTAATATGCCTTGTTATTTTGCAATTTTACAAAATCAGTTTCCGATTCATGTAGATTGATACAGTTTACACGTGTATGTCAGTGAAATTTTATATATATTTCTGATTAAGAGGGACTATTTTTGACAAAGTACCAATCTGTTTTTTAGCCTC
>JAUMHH010028325.1:0-10433 GCA_032359455.1 Chlamys rubida
GAAGTCGATGACATTGACATAGACGGACGAGTTCCACTCATTACTCTGCTCTACTATTTGACGTAGGGTGAATATCTGGTCGCTGCATCATCTCCCCTTCCTAAACCCTGCTTGTTCTTCACGTAGTAGCTGGTCTGTTATGTCCTGGATTCTATTCAGGATAATTCTGCTGAGGACTTTGCTGGTGACTGATTGCAACATAATCCCTCTCCAGTTGTTGCAATTTGAGAGGTCCCCCTTCTTTGGGAGCTTCACTATAAGTCCTGTCTTCCAGAATGGTGGTATTTCCTCGGAATCCCAGATCTTGCTGAGAATATCTGTCAGAAACGAATATTTAATATGTGCCCAAACTAAGTATGAAGCCCCTCCTTCCCATCCCCGAATTTATTTTTAAAGTTTATTTTTCCGTCGATATTTATGGAAAGTTAAGAACTTCCTCGAGGCTTGTAAAATAATCATTAAACATTTTTATTCCGTAAAACATTTCCGTTAATCAAAGGGAAACCATCTTGAAAAAACTAAATTGTGTCAGTAGGGCGTTCACAATGTTCATACAAACTACCAATTACAACAAAAATAATGTCACTTATTTATGTCCTTAGTTTCGTAGAAACCTCGCTTTATATTGTAATTTGCTCCAGTGTCGTTTCATTCAGGGAAGTGATTTAGAGGCATCAGTTAGTTACGAGCTCCAAATGACAAAAGACGTGTTATACCGTGTGTCCTGCGTGTGATGTTTGCAGCCTTTGATATGTTTATTCAGCTATAATACGCTTTAACCCTTTCACCACCGTAGACCATAATGGACTCATCCATAGCATTGCATGGTAGAGTCTACTAAAGTTACATAGGGGTGAAAGGGTTAATTGCTTAGATTGCCTCCCACACAAATTTGTCACTTCACTTCTGGCTATATTCAATTATTCCGAAACGTTAATACAACGAAACGAGTGCTGTGGGCCCTAATTGATTAGATGATTTAAACGACGATGTCATACCTAATTCGTGGTAAATGATGTTAGGGGAATATAACAAAGCTCAGTTAATCAGAAGGAAAACGACCCCTTCGCCCGATGCTATTCAATTTCAGAACTGTTGATTCTATTTAAATAGTGCACGTTTCACTAATGAGACCGACAAACTAGAAACACGTTTCCAAATATGCAAGTAAGTGAAGAGTTTGCACAATTTTTTTAATCGCCATCTTCTCATTGGATACGTGCTATTTCCTTGTGAGACGTGAAGGTCAATGTTTTTCACATGCTCAATAGGGCGCTTTGTTTTTTCGTTTTCACTATCCCGGTTCATGCTTAGAGGTTGGAATATTACTTCCATGTTACAGATTTGCATGGCTGGTGTTGTTGATGGCACAGAAGACGCGTATCCTTCTGGGATACCTGACTTTATTTTCTTTCACAGTCAATGGAACCCATGTCAATATTTTCTTTTTTCTTATTTTGCCTTGTTTTATTGATTTTTAATGGGTATTTTTAAATTTCAGTAACGTTTCATATGAAAATCTAGTGTTAAGAAACACTGTGGCTACCTTTTGGCAAAATAAATCTGAGTCACATCAATGTTTGACTTTCCATGGTGCAATCGTATTCAATTCAAGAATAAAGAAGACCTGGTATAATTGATTGTATCTAATAGAGCGATAATATTACTGGGGAGAAAGCTATTCGCAAAAAGAAAATAAGTTATAATACAACTCATATCTGCCATTTTTGCAGTTCTGTCTACCATGAAAGGAGTTGCAGACAGTACTAAACGTAAGAAAATAATCATAGTTTTTACGTAATACAGTTTCAGACGTTGTAAGAGTACAGATGACCTACACAAATGCTGTAAAAGGGGCGTATTGTCAGACACATGTCTTTGTAATAAACCACCAGGGATCAAGAATCCACATTAGTGATTTTATACTACACTCTAGCCAAACGTACACGACAACATAAGAACACAATAAACAGACTACAAAAGTACAATATAAATGCAATACAGTATTATAAAAAAAATGCATCGAATAAGCACTGTATACTTTCATTTGATCGGGGGTTAAACTTCTCGCAAAAGCCACGGTCATATAAAATGTGTTGTCAAGGGAAACACCACCAGAAATAGAAAGAAGGTCGACAGAAAGAAAAAGAAGGTAGGAAAAATAAGTAAAAGAAAAAATCCCAATATTGCAATGGAGGCAGCATATCAATTCCGGTCTCTGAAAAGTCCTCATAGTAGTAGCCACAGAAGAATGCATACTTTTTAAATAATACGGAGACTCTTTTTCGCATATTTACACTTCGTGTTCCATTATCATAAGTCAAAAGACCAGACAAACCCTCTATACAATTTTATAGATTTAAAAAAAAATTGATTTTCTTTCCAGGCCAGGAATAAACGAATTTACAACATCTGCAAAATATTG
Source organism: Chlamys rubida (assembly GCA_032359455.1). Classification (NCBI taxonomy): domain Eukaryota; kingdom Metazoa; phylum Mollusca; class Bivalvia; order Pectinida; family Pectinidae; genus Chlamys; species Chlamys rubida. The sequence goes on from JAUMHH010028325.1 coordinate 2,426, forward strand.
TTTTTTTCTATTAACATCGGTATTTCTTTTTTGTCTTAAGTATTCAACAGGTTAAATATTTTCTTTTAATATATTAACATTTTTGCTATATATGCGTTAAAACGTTCGAATATTACAGTATTTGGCACCAATTCAGAATCGTTCTGGCTTATTTTATATGCGTCTTTCAATCTTAAATAGATTTGTATGCAGTAAGCAGAAAGCTGATGACTCACTTTGTTTTAATAGATTCAAGACATAATCAAAGGTGTACAAGGCACCTATCAGTCATTTGCATACTGTAATATTCGAACGTTTTCTGTTATTTTACAAAAATATGATGATTTGTCTTCAAGAAAAAGGTGAGACGTGAACTTGAATTAAAGGATTTAAACAAGCATGTGATAATGAATAGCGATGCTATTGGGCGAACATTGTGTAAAACGTGGCATAGAAGATATCAAGCAGACTATGATTGTCAAGTGTTTTATGTTTTTATATTTAAAATCATATTTGAGACACAGTTTTCTATTTTGGTCTGGTTAGGAGTTTGCTAACTGAAGTTAAGCATCCACGAACAAATTACCCATGCTCGCCTGAGGTTTTTGTCTCATAACCTGAAATAAATAGAAAGCTTTTTCTTGTATTACCAATATTCAAATCCCTTCCGTCCTTAGTTATAATCATTTAACGCAAGTGGTCGATCTTTGTCTGTTCGAATATGTTCTTAATTTGGCCCCTAGCATATCCGGTGAGTTCTAGATGAACGAACCAGCTGTATGATGCAGTGGAATGCATTTTGGCATATTGTATCTATCATCAAATATTAGAGGTGCATCACATTTTTGTGTTATTTTCATCCTTGGAACAAACTTTACGCAACTTTCCTGTAGTATGTTGACAACTCCCACCGAGACTGACTCGTCGGCTTGAAACCTTGTTTGCAACACAAGGCAAAATATAGTCAATTCCGGTACTACATTGTAAAAATGGTATTAATGAGTCAGAATTCATCATTTCAGTAATTGAAATATCAATTTGACCAAATTTAAAAAATACAATTAAACTAGCTGCGGAATTAATTACAGCCACAAAAAGTATATCCGTCTGACCAATGGCAAAGCTAATAAGATTATAACATGAGATAAAGAAATATATTGGCAGCCATGTTTTAATTTACAGGGAGAATCAAGCATCTCAGTATCTTAAAGTTTTGTATGTGTGATAATTATTTTGATATGCAGTTTCGTGCACATGAAGGTTTGGGTTTGGGTTAAGCAATCCAGTATCTTTAAAATGAAGACAATACAGATAGCAATCTGCACCTCGTGGGTGATATTGAAGATGTCAAAACGTTTTTGGTTTTTTTCATTCTGCTGTATTAACATTTTTGGAAATGCTACGTTTGCTTGAAAAAACCAGCATTGCAAATCTAATTTAAAAATAAAAAATATGAATACCTTGCGCACGCAAATCTGGCACACAGTCTTAACTAAAGAAAGTTTATGTATCTATCCGATTTACTCAAATAACATATATATATTGATGTACGCATGTCCCTTGTGGGAAAGTCTTTCCAGCACGTGCGAGTCCGTCGCAGTCATATATCATGTAGACCGTACCGACTGACCGTGTAGGATGTCAATTGATTTGTACCACTAGGAGTAGGCCCTTCCTCTACGCTTGTCGTGGTAAAGAGACAGTACTGTTTCGTACTAACGACCTCGTGCCGGCCGGCGTCTTAGGAGTGACAAGAAGACAGTCATATATCATCATACCACTTACCATACAGTCTATTGGGAATATTGAATTGTAGAGGCGACCTACCATATATAAAAACCGCCAGACGAACGAAAACCAAGCGGGCTATCCATTTTGTTGAATTTATTAGTTAAAAAGAATGAGTATGCATTTCGATTGAACTTTAAAGGGGAAAGGACAAATTAAATAAATATGGTCATTAGTTAAATAACACAAATTCGGGGATGTGAAGTTTTTGTCAAACGCATGCAGTCGCACTCCTATGGCGACACGAGAAAGAAATGCAGCGATGCGTAGACATTCGCTCGTGGCCGTACATTGTATTTGCTTCAATAACATTTATATTTGCTTCAGCGATGATTGATGCTGAAGGGACATAATGGCGTTCGGTTTTATTTTAAAAGTTGTGGTGATAACAGAACATCTCAATTTGCACTAAATGCCCAATGAACACAACTGAAGCAACATATCAATGTTAGTTTCTTCAAATACAAAAAAGGAAAGGGCTTCGTATAAGTTGTTCAACTTGTGCCCAATCCCATTGCTTTTTATATTGGCAATAAAATATGTTTAAATTCAAATTCAAATGCATCTAAGCAGAAGACACGGAGGAAACCATTTCAATTCCATAAGGGCCCACATTAGTCGTGTCTTACGATATGCAAATTCATACAGCTAGTCTAATCTTTCCCTGACCCTGCACAAGTTGGTAATTTCGATATGCCTAACTTTGTTGGTTTGTTATAATATATAAGCTTGATTTAATTTACAACAATTATGAAACAAGATATTTCAATTTATATTAATCACTCTTGTTGGCCCGGATGGTTGCGCGCGGGGGTCTTATTGTGGGAGGAAATCTGAGTACCCGGAGAAAACCCACGTGGTCGGGCAGGTGACCCAATACCTTTCCACGTCCGATTGGGGAATCGAACCCTGGCCACCTGGGTGAAATACAAGTGCGCTATCTACTGCACCACCCGACCACCTAGGTTTGTTACGCTATAAAGTGGCTTATAGTCATTTACTTTTTGCTGTATTTCCACATGTTTCGTGATTGTTTTAACAATAATCTACATTTTTCAAATAGGTATGCCTCTACTTCGTATTTCTATAGATACTTTTAAGGAACAATTGCTTTTATGGATTGATAAATGTAAGACCATATCATGAGGATGTTGTATATCTCACCAAACATATATATTAAGTATACGTTTTATTTATTTCATTACGTTCTAATATACATATAACAAGAGTAAAATGCCAATGACACCCGAACGACCTAGCAACTTTATAAAATTATTTTGTAGGTACCCATGTGAATTTACGAGGTATCACTGTCTCTTCACTTACAACTCTACAGTTAAGACATGTTTACTGCTTACTAGCGACTTAATACATGCCACACACATTATGTACAATGGAATACTGTGCCTTATAAAATCGACTTATCTACATATTTGTAGCCCAACAGAAAATCCCAGTACGTTATAGTACAGCCGCGACATAGGTATAATGGCATTGGTATAGCAATACGTTCAACCCAGACATATTTTCAATTTACGGCGTATTAATGTCTATATTAACGCCGAATGGTGGATTGCCATCTTGTTGTGATCGGTAGGGCCTACGCGTACGATGAACCTGATACTTTTTCTGGTGGGCACACAACCGCATTAAACTTGTCAAGGGTGAAGGACAAGACGAAGAGCAATCCACCCATCCCTGTTTTACCAGAGATTTTACTTTGTGACAGTATGTCAAGTGATAAGTGTATAATGGCATATTGGCGACAAGAATGTTTATAAAGCACCACAGTGCGGCAGTTCGGATGTATTTGTCCTTGTTCCTGCCCTACTTCGTGTCGCCTCCCTTGGTACAATCTCACTTTTTGATACATAGGAAATCATTCAAAAAGCGATAAGATAGTGTCAGTCATGACTAGTGTCAGTATGCATAACACCTAGAAATATTTACAATGTAACTGAAATAAACGCACGCAAATCACAAACAGAGGTATAAGCAAATTGAATAAATGTTAAGTCCTTAAATAAACATAAGCCGACATATATTATACATAAAAAAAGTCGCCACTAATAAATATAAATGATTAGTATAACAGAAAATTAGTCATTATTAAAATATCTTAACTACAATACTTCCAATAATATCTGTTTATTTAAGCATTAAACTGCTTTAAGATGCCATTCGTAGGCAATATGAATGCCCACTGCATTACAGGCGGTTCATGTTTTTTTTCCTGTAATGCAATTTCATTCGTTTAATTTCTTAACAAGCAAGAACACACAAGATAAATGAATTAAACCCTTGCAACTTTAATCTTTCCAACCGGAAGCATCAGAAAAAATTCTTCAATTTCCTTGAACATGAAGATTTGACTTCTATCTAGTATCCTGCAATACCATATAATGAACCAGGGGGAAATAGAGACCATCAATTAACAAACGCCAATGTGGTTAAGGGAGTGACCGAATGAATCTGCCTGCTCTCATTAGATTTCTGTAATAAAGACGTTAACCACGACAGTTCAACATATTAGCATTGTCTTCATTAGAGCCAGTTCAAAGATACACTGATTGTGATCGCCTAGAGAAAAGAAAGTCTTCAGAATATTAAGGCTTCAAATGCCAGCAATTTGCAGCAATTACTGTGGATTTACATCATCTACTTACGTACGGTACTGCTGCAATTACAAGGATTAGGAAATAGATCGGGCATTTTATAGTTTAAGATCACGACATTTTGTAACACAAACGAGTAGCACTCCTCAGCTTTTATCTTCGGGATCATCCAGTATTTGTGCCATAATTGGCTGAAATCGGTCTATATGAAAAAAAAAATGAAAATGTCTACAAAAAGTATAGAAATGCTTTTTTTTTGTTTTGTGATATCTGTGTACTTTTATGAAATATTGAATTACCCTTGAAATAAACAACATAAATGATAAAGAGATGTGTTCCTATGATAACTGAACAACACGGCTGTAGCTGTTTTTCAATCGTGCTTAATAAATATGCAAATATTCATGATAATCGATGTCTAAATATACGGTAAATGTACATAAATTGGCATATCATACTTCATACCGCTGTTCTACCTACACAAATTTCTTACCGTTCTGGATGAGTTTATTTGATTATTTATGAAATAATAATGAATATTGAGTAGGTTACTCTCTAGATAATTCAGGATAAGTGATTTCCGTTGTGAAATGAATCCAAGTTGTTTAACATGACAATAGTCCAATCCACTGCTCGAATTTACATTTGCCCACGTTAACACAAAACTAGCATTTGATCAAAGCCGTCTACGGTAAAATATTAATATTATTCATATACAAATAAATCACTATGAATACGGAAGAAGAAAGCACTTATTTCATAATTCGATATAGAAAGTCATATGAATACTATAACTACACTATATGGCCATTTCAGTCCTTTAGGTGTCACCTGCAGTACTAAATATAACACAAGGTCATAACATTATTTATTGATTGACTTCATTCCCATTGTTGACTCTCATTAAAGGTTCAAGTGATATATAGTATCCTCTCTATTAATGTCACATCAAAGGCCGATATAGACAAAAGTCAATAAAGATAATTACGTATCGAATAACTCAAGGATCTTAGTCCAATTGCAGACAAACCTACATCATTCCAATGTAGTCTTTTGTACATGCAGTTACCTCCCCTAATTTCGTTTTGGATATAAGTGTAGTGTTACTTACTGGTCTCTTTTCTGGTATTTTTGTCGGGGGTCAAGGGTTCGAATCTTAGTCTTGCAATATGAGTCACAAGTATGGCTTTAATATAACTGATTTGCTTTTATGCGTTGTCTTCAACTAATAATGACCAGTCATTGGAGTCAGGACTGACCACTGACCACCAGAGTAAATATTAAACTGTATATGTTGGCGGCACAGTATAATTATCAAACGAAGCTCATACCTCACACCTTCTGATTATTATAACTCGATACATTGTGTTTATTAATTGCATATGTTACTTAAAAACACCAATTACAAAGAAACGTGGTCTCTTCATTAACGTACCCTAACCAGTACTTGAACTCTTTGGATATTGTATATAAAATGCACAATTACTAACTTACTGACATGCGATCTACCATGTACTGGGTTAACCAATGCAACTTTACAAGCGGTTGTGGCGGCTTACGGACAGTTATATATTACCTGTTACAAAACGAGAATGTCTAGGACCGTTTGTTACCTCTTCCATACGTATCTCTGACGTAGGTAGGTGGTCTGGGAAACCTGTAAGGAAGTGTCCGGCGCCGTTTATAATATACTGTTCGATAAGTGACTGTGGACTACTGGGATTTCGACCAATTGACAAATGACCGGCTATGGTAAAATGGACAAGTTGTACCAAAACCATTCATCGTAACGACATTTAACAATATACCTACAATCTACTATGCAAACCTTTAACACAATTAATTGTGCGACACTACTGGTTACATATGATATAGGAAGCCATAAATGAAATGTATTTATTATAATATTTTTAACAAATGATCTATGAAATATGAAATATTTCATTTCAATAATTATAGTGGCGTTAATATAAGAACATTTTGAAGGTGTCTTTCCATATATATGGAGATCTCTGCATTTCATTTCACTTCTAATCTTTCATTGAAACATGAAATAGGAGGTTGGAAATTATAAAATTCCAGATATGTTATTTGGAAATTTCAGGATGAGTCCATGGTCAGCAGTCATGAAACCTTTCTCATGCTCAAACTCTGATTCTGCGCAAAATGACTATTTCTTCTTGTGGTGGCAAAGTAATACATAATCAGATTTAGTGATTTGTAAGAACTTGGAGAGGCATAAAGCCGAATAGCGTTTTCAGTGTTTATAATTGACATTTTGGCAGTGTCACATGTTTTTGCGAGTTACAAGAAAGTTCTAATTGAGCATGAGAACGGTTTCAGGAATATGTTCTAAACCCGGTACATTGATTTGGTTGTATCATTTTGTCACAGTACTGAACCCTAGTCTTTGAAACATGGAATGAGTACCAGCTTTCATCAACGTGTGTAAAAGGTGTCAGTGTAACGTTTGTTGTTATTGTCTTCTTAACATTCGCCATTAAGGGTCAGTGCAATGAATGGTTTACCTGTATTCAAGTTGAATATAATCAGGTTGAGTATACCGTGCTGGATTCCTTCGGTATGGTATTTTTGTGAAGTAGCTCCCTAAAATGTCGGAGTCAGATTCACGAGGCTATCGTTAGAAGGCTAATACAGCAACATACAACATGGTGCCTCAAGCAAGCATGCATTCATTAAACATGGAGGTGCGTCCTCAAACGAACTTCACTGTTAATAGAACGCTTAACCAGATGGGTCAAACAAACTTGCTAAACCATGCAAAGATAACACATAAATAGACACTACACTATGTTGCAAGATTATGAAAAGTGTTTTCACTATACAATGATAATAGAGATTAACACTACGATTATTGCGTTCAGCTATAGGCAAAGATAACGGAGACTGACACCGGATTCAATGTACAAAGGGAATACAAAAATAAATTTGCGTGATATTGGCTTATTTTCGTGCCGACCTAAATTGAACATTTTATTATACGGCACTGATCATATAAATTGGATGTCAAGCGAGATGCCATGATATTTATCACTGATTACCACCACCAGATCATCATCCATGGTATGTGCAGCTCTGTCATATGTCATGCAACTCCACACATCGAAAACACAAAGGGTCGTCATTCAACTCGAGAAGCGTGTTTTGTTATTGGCAGGTTAATGAATGTATTGTCTGGACTTGTCACTCGCAGGGAACTGCTACAGGAAGTATGTTTTGGTAAAGCAATGCTTACTTTGTTCTGTTCTGTGCTTTCTAGTATAATCGCTGTATTTCCTGTGTTTATATTCAATGAGCAGAATAAATAAAAATGTTGTGACATTGATTTTGATGAATACTCATGCTTATTTCCCTATGTAACACTTACTTTGCATGCTCAGTTTCGAAGTGTTTTTTTTATACTTGTCAGTCTGATGCTTGACACTATGCTTTATATAAGTGTGACTATAGGTTTGGGTAAATCGCTCAAGTGACTTCGATTTTCGGAGTTCTGTTTCCGTCAGTATTATTCCGCTGATTTGAGAACACGGGGAATATCATAATTGACGAAAGTTTACAGTTTCAGTTTATACATAGACAATTACAAGTTGCGGACGATTTTAAGG
>JAUMHH010028336.1:0-24643 GCA_032359455.1 Chlamys rubida
ATAGCATGGTAATGTATGTGGTGGAGATTATAAGAACAACAAAATCACAATATACGCTTATTTCATGCGGATCCGAACTAAAGGAATAAAACCGAATAACAAATTGAAATAAAACGATTGTTTCTGAAAATGAAAGCAACATATGAGGTTGTATAATACCTACAAAAGACCTCAAAAACGATAAGTTGACTGAACAAATACTGTATATTGTGTTAACTGTCTAAAATCAGCGTTCTAATTCACAAGCGATTTAGCCATTAACATTTACTTGTAATTTGCTTGATAATTTCATTTTCAAATTTTGTAAATAATGTCCGAAGGTCAAAGGTCAAGGTCACTGTTACTATAAATCGAAAATCTGTTTTCGTTCGATAACTTGAGTTTACTTGGGCTGATCAAACTCAAACTTCATTTGGGATTGCTTTTCAGGTCCGAAGGAAGAGAATTGTATTGAAGGGAGGGGATGAAAAGTACACATCCTAAATGAATGACATGGCATCGTAAACTGTAAACATATAGAACAGAACTAATACACCACAAATGTGAAAATAAACAAAATAAAAACGCAGGCAACATTTCTATTGCGTTGTTATGTACTTATTAGACTTCAGAGAGGGAATAAAAAACTGATGTAAAATAGATTACAGTCAATGCGCACACACTGGTGACTAGAAAAGGAGTAAAATACTCAGAATAGGGTAAAGTGAAGAGTAAAAGTACTCTTGTCCGAGTTAGTTTACCCTCCTGACGATTTAAAGTACTCCTATCCGGGTTATTGTACCCCCTGACAAGTTAAAGTACTCCTAGATTAATATTTTACCCCATAGACGTTTAATTTTACTCGTTAGACGTCTCATTATTTACTTGTGCTCCGTGGCAACAGGATCTGCGCCGGCGGTCAGTTAGGCCTTTGATCTAGCCGAGTAGTAGCCTGCCGACCACATCGAGCTGCGGCGGGCGATGCCAGGCATCATCACGTAGCCCTGTTTATGTGTGTATATGCCATACTATTTGGCTAGCAACGAAGAATTTGGCTACGGGCGACTTGTCAGTCGAAAGCTCGCCTCATAATCAACAACGTGTATGTGCTTTGTTCACCTATGACAATTTGGTGAAATCAGAATAAAACTATGACACTGACTGTACCTTTATTCGGCCTGATGACGGCTTTGCAAGGATTTTAAAATGCAGACGTGAAGGGGTGAGTTTTTATGTTCCTCTTGAACTTGGCCAGGGTATTTGACTTTCTAATAGCAGATGGTAAGCTTTTACACAACGTAGCCGAAACCCTCCCATAGCATTTGTGTCCGTAGGTCACAGTACGAGATTTTGGTACACACAACAAAGATTCTGACTCAGACCGCAGTGATCGTAACGGCTGATGCAGGGTAACAAGCTGCTGTAGGTAATGAGGAGCTGTTCCATTCAGTGCCTTGTATGTGTACACTAGAATTTTGTACTGCGACCTGTATTGTACACGTAACTAGTGCAGCGAATAAAGCACAGGTGTGATGTGCTCTCTCTTTCGAGCACGAGTAACTAGCCGTGCTGCAGTGTTCTGGACCCTCTGCAGACGACTAGTTAGTTTGTCAGATATGCCACAGAGCAGGGCGTTACCATATTCCAACCGAGAGGTTACAAGTGAATGCACCAAAATATTGCATGCATCTGCAGTTATAAACTGCCGAATACAGCCGATGAAACAAAAGAAACAAACTTTGCTAAAAGAAATATATATTTTCAAACATGGTATTCATATCAAAATTGTCTTTCTAGTCAAATCAGTTCATAGAAAAGAAATATATTTGATACATGTCAGTTCGTTCTAGTCGTAAGCATTTCTTGAAAATATAAAACTCTATTATACAATAAGTTCTGATCAATATGCTCGAAAATTGCTCAAAAGAAACAAACATTCCGTTTTATGCATGTGTTATATGTTTTTTGTTAAATGATACAACATGTCTTTTCATCTTACGAGACATAATTAAAGTTGTAGATTATTCTGTGATTATGCTTTTAGTAAGGTAAAAGGTACCGACAAACATATTGCGATACATTTTGTTTGTTTGAAATTGAAATGTTTTGACTTTTACACTATTAACCATTAATCATTATTGTAATCCAGAGATCTAAACGACTCGTTTAGGTCATTGCCAACCAGAGGTTTCGGTCTAACAGTCGGAGTTGAAGTTTAATCGTCCTAACGGAATCACAAATCTAAACGGAATTATGACGTCAGAGAAAGATTATGTCATTGCGTGGGTGGGGAATCATCGTGAACGCTAGGCACGAATCATCAGTGCGTGGGAGTTTGTTGCGACCGGTTCTCGTCACCGTCTGACATAACAACAACTCCGTATGCAATGACATTGACGCGTATGATTGTTTTAATGAAATATTCTGGATTATAAGTACAAACAGACCAATTAAATTAAATGATAATCGATACATATGTCTTTGTTTTTATTCCAAACGTGTTCCTTTTCTTCATTAGTGATCTCTGTTTGGGTTTTCAACCAACTGGAAAGATGTCATTCGAGATAATACAGTATACGATATACTCGAGGCGTACACGTGGTTTGAACCTGCTCAACAGAGGGTCTTGTAGCCTTTCGATTCACACTTTAATTAGCAACTTGTGTCATACAGTTAATACGCAGAAGTTGTATAGAAAAACTTTATTTATTTTAAAACAATTATGAAACAAGTTCTTTCAACTTATCTTTATCACATCTGTTGGGCCGGTTGTTAGAGCGAGGGGGTTTTAATTTGCGATGAAACTGGAACACCAAAGAAAAAATACGTGGTCGGGCAGGTGACCCCTCACTCTGTCATGTCCGATCGAGAAATAGAACACCGGCCGCCTTGGTGAAAGGCGAGCGCTCTATCCACTGCACCACCCGACCACCCTCAACAGGCATCCTTTGTGCAAAATTATACTGTGGCGTTCCGACGGTCTGGTACCCTTTCACGCTTCAATTAACAATCTGCGTCACACAGTTAATACGTAGCAGTTGACGTTGACGTTTAATCGTCCTAACAGAATTGCAAATCTGCACGAGTCATTGTTGCCCGGGAGTTTGTTCCGCCCGGAAACTAACATATACGATGTTTTAATGAAATATTCTGGACTATATATACAAACAGATCAATTAAATTAAATGATTATAGATATATGTGTCTTCGTTTTTAAGTTTTAAGTTTAAGAATGCTTTTTTATTCATTAGTGATGTCTGTTGGGGTTTTAAATCCAATACGACCGATGTAAGCGAAGGTATCACAGTACACGATATACTCAAGACGTACGTGTGGTTTGGTCAACAAATATCCCGTGTACAAAGATTTTATCGTGGCGTGCCGACGGTCTTGTATCGTGTACAATTGCACGCTTTAATTAGTATCATGTGTTATATGTCAAAATCCGTCCGCCACCAGAAAGTTGACTTAAAATCCTAGCATATATGTCTCAATATACGTTTACATTCTACTTGGAAATTATTTTTATTATTATAATGTAATTTATTCAAAAAGTCATTTTTTTTAAACATGTGCATTAATAAAATTTACAACGTGTGTGTATATTTACAACGTTGTGTCCTGAAACATGGTAATGTCAGAGTGATTGATGTTGCACCCACCTCCCTCCCGCAGGCTTAATGGCCAGAATTACGCTCGCACCACTGGTATGCAGTTGATTGGCGAGATATAGGAATACATATTGTCCTCGCACGCGCTTCTAAGTGTTATTTTATCTACTGGATGTGTATTTATGGTATAAAATGAATGTAAATATTTCTTTCGGATGTTAAACGTTGATATTTTTGTTACTGATACTATGTAACATTTGACGTCGATGTACGTTTTGGATGTATCATCTATCCAAGTAGATATTCCAGACGTATAATAATAATACAGGTGAATATATTGTGGGAATATTTACACATAAACAACGTGGTATGCAGTTGAACTTTGACATAAGGAACGTGATACAACCTAGAACCGTTGCAACACGATGTGAAAATAAGTTTGCATTTTAATGGTTTACACACTGTCCAAGCGTCGACGTTTTAACCCGGTTCACTTGTTTTACGTGAAATTTGATTCTGGTCTGGTGGCAGTGCTAAATTATAAATACTGGGACGGTTGTTTATGTCTAGTTATATATCTTTGTCGTTATTTTGAGTAGGATCCTTCCGTACAGAGTAAATGTATGTGTAAAGGTGTAACATTTTAGTTCGACGGGATTGAGTAACTTTGAGTCGTTTTATTGACTCAATGGGTCCAACCATCATTGCGGGTGATGGAATTTGAACGTTACTTGGTCTGGAATATCAGTCTGCCAAACTACTTCATGCTGTATAAACGAAAGTTGGTGTCCCTACTCCCCCTGATGCGGAGAGAACAAAAGGTCAAATAGAGTTGCATCAATGGTTGGATACCATACATACAGTTGGTACCACAGAAATTCCCTCCGGGGCCAAACTCGACCCTGAGGACTAAGTCACGTGGGCATAACACGAAAACAGTTCAGGCCACTACACTATAAACTAAGTGTAATGGTCGCGTTCATGATCTCATAGGGAAATATGATATTACTTTGTGAGACATGGAGGTCTATGTTTTTGATAATGCGCATTAGTGTCCCTTGTGGCTACCCTGGTTGTCTAATTGAGGACGTGGCGATCCTTGTATTGACTTAGAACTGCATGGCGGATCTCGTCGACAAAGCAGGTGACGCTTTCTCTTCCGGAACACCCAGTCTTATTCACCATATACTTTTTCACGGATCTTCCATGTAATGTTTTCCTTTGTTCATACTTTGCCCTATTTTATCGATTTTAAGCCGAATCATGCTTTAGTTGACTCTTCGCTATGGTTGTTCTATTTCTATAACCATATATGAAATTGCTTAGTGTGATGGGATTGACATTATAAAACTAGTAGGATTGACCACAGGGTATTGCTTCAATCATGAGAGACTTAGTTCCTTGGTCATAACTTTGAAACGGTTGTACAGGGTAGGAGAAAAGCAAACGCAATCAAAGTTCCAAAATCGATTAAGAGGATCATCGATTCAGATAGAAGAGCGCTGTTTATAACTTATTTGTATTCATATAGATGATTATAAAAAGCTATACTTGACGATTAACATTTTTGATCATACAAATGTACCATTAACCATGTTTTTCTCGAAAGTGTTTTTACGAATGTGTTTGTTTTAAGTGTGCTTTGAAGTTAATATCGAATCATATTTTATGAATGAAAAGATAAAGCTAACATAAAAGTGACACATTCAGATCCGGTAAACAATTTTGTGCAGTTTTCGACATCATTATACGACGGGAAAATATTCTACAACAGTTTATATTTATACCTGTTCCATATTAACAAAGAAATACTAGACATTTGTTTATCATTTTCTTATTACTTTTTCATATATGTTTTTTTTTCACAAACATTAACGACACAATATCAACATATATGCATATTTTATATCGTTATAAAAACACACGTGCTTACATACAAATGAACATACCTGTACATCTGATAAAGTTATGTATACCACAATACTTTGATAACATTGAAATTAGTTTTATCATTTCTAACAGAGATGAAAATAATGAAAGTAATATATTACAAGACTTGATATCCTTTAAATTAGTTTGATTATTTCGAACAAATAGAGATGAATATTCTACAAAAATGTATATATACATAAATGTACACCTTCTCCTTACTTTCAACGAAACGTAAAACACTTATTTTTCCGTTTTCATTGACATATACAGCACAATACCAAAATATGAACACATTCAACATAGTTATACAAACACAAGTACCTGCATTTTAACACGTTTATTTATTAGTACATTATTATTTTTCTTTTGTTTCGTTTTTGTTCTTTATTTTAATAAAAATAAACAACAAAATATAAGCAAAAAGACACACTTTACAGTTATATATACCCACGTACCTACATACGTAAACCTATGCAAGTGATATATAGCACAATTCTTTGATAACATTGAAAATATATTCTAAAACAGTTTTATATATACTTATTTACAAAGACATGTTCGACACTCATTTACTCATATATGTTTCGTATTTTGTTTATATTATTTCTTTTTCGTTTCCACAGACAGAAACAAAAAAACATAGAAACATAGAAACAAATGATCATTCTTGCATACGTCTATTAAAGTGATATATAGCAGCATACTTTTACAGCATTAAAATAAGTGTTGTCATTTCGAACAGACATAAATGAAAATATTCTACAACATTTTATATATATATATATATACCTGTTTCATAATAACAAAGACATCTTTTTATTTTCATTTTTCTTATATATTTTTTTCATAGACATGCACAGCACAATGCCAACATACCGACACATTTAACATAGTTAAACTAACACACATGTACCTATAGCATAGTCTAATGAAGTGATATATAGCACAGTACTTTGATAACATTGAAATTAGTTTTATCATTTCTAACAGGTATGAAAATATTCTACAACAGTTTTATATATATACCTGTTCCATATTTACAAAGAAATGTTAGCCATAGGTTTATTTTTTCTTATTGTTTTTTTCATATTTTGTTTTATTTTCACAAATATTAACGACACAATATCAGCATATGCACACATTTTACATCGTTATACCAACACACACATACCTACATACAAATGTACATACCTGTAAATCTAATAAAGTGTGATACAAAGGACAATATGTTGATAGCATTGAAATAAGTTTTATCATTTCTAACAGAGATGAAAATAGTATACAACAGTTTATATATATACCTGTTCAATATCTACCAAGAAATGGTCGACAATCATTTATTTATTTATGTTTCATTTTCATAACCATTAACAATACAATATCATATATACCCGTGATACATATACATAGCACGATGTATTGTACATGCTGGATTATCAAAATTGTAAAGTTGTCATGCTTCTGGTCTACATAATGTATACATACATATAATAAAGTGATATACAGCACAATACTTTGATAGCTTTGAGATAAGTTTGATAATTTCGAACAGACAGAGGTGAAATTATTCTACAATACTTTATATATATACTTATTCCATATTTACAAGAAATGTAAAACTTTTATTTATTCATTTGTTTAACATTTGAATGAGCTGTTAATTTATCATTTTAACATACAAAGATGAAAATATTCTACAACATTTTTTGTTTACACCTGTTCCACATGACAAAGAAATGATAGGCATTTGTTTATTTTTTATATATGTTTTTAATTTCAATTATTTGTTTTCATTTTCATAAACTTTTGTCATTTACAATTTATACCTTTTTCAAAACAACATCGGAATGAAAGGAGCTTATTGCCCTTTTTATGTCATTTTCATAGAAATTATACCCTTTCTATTGTGAGGGGGTTATCTCCGAGTATCATACTTACCTGCTACATATTCTACATATGGCATATCACTCTTACTATAATTACCCGCCGAGAATAAATAATCTATTCTCCCCTGATCCAGGTGATGACTGGTTCCCTTGCGCATGCGCACCAATCTTTTTCTAGGTGGCTATTGCACATGGCTGTCGTTTTTCATCATTCGCTTTAATTTGTAGTTTTTAGACCAGTAGGTGAGTTGTCATCACGTTTTATTGCGATACATGTTGCACAAAGATTTTACCTGACACGTTTGTTTATTTTTTAACTGGTGTCATTGTCTAGATTTAATGATTTTTATCTGTTTGCCGACCGTGGGGTAACCACGTGGTTTACCGGCATGTCGAGATGTAACAAGAAGTCTGACTCTGGTAAGGGTCTATCGTGACTTCTGATAGAGAGGACCATGGTAAAGGGACTAAAAAACCCCTCATAGCAAGGGACGGGAGACAGCCACCCCTGAAATAGAAAAACCGTTAGAGGGAAATTCGGCGAGACGATCACCGAATAAGGGGCCTAGACCGGTATCGCCGTCTAGATCCCGCGCCTCTAAGGGCATTTAGAAGTCTGAGGTTATGAATATTATTCAGACCGACCTCAGTAGTTTAAAGAACGATGTCGGACACATGGTGATAGAAGCTATTTGGACTTGTAACCCCATTCCTCCCGCCAATAGTTCCGCTAATCGTGTCGAGGATACTCTCGACTTAGAGGATTTTGATGACTCTGTTTCATTTGGTGGTTCCCCGTCTCGCAAGAGGGAGTGGGTACAAGAACATCAGACATCAGTAGATGCCCCTTAGACGCTATATTCCAGATATATTCCCCATTCTACGGGTCTCCTAACAGAGATTGACTCTCAATCAGGTGTGGGGTCGGACAAGGAGGGCACTCCTGATAAGGAGGTGGTTCTACCGTCGTGGAATAAACTTATCACTGCTGTGCAGAACAATTTTCAGACACTCAAGCTTCTGTGCTCGCTGAAACATTTTCAGGACTACCCAATGCCCCCAAGGACTCTGGTCCAGCCTTGCCGGCCGAGGGCCTTCTGCTTAACGCATGGGCAGAGATGGAGAGGTCCTTCCCGAAATTTGCATCATTCAAAGCAAGACATCGATCTCAGTATAGATGGCCTGAGCCAGATTTCGAATAATTTGGTAAGGTCCCAGAGGTTGACAATGCTGTGTCCACCTATATTCACTCTGTAAGACAGACACAGTGAGGAAAAACAGTAAACAGTGATTTGCACCCCAAAGATAATGTCATCAAAATGAGAGCCTGATTTCAGAATGAGAAGTCATCACTGGCAGCCATTACATTATAATACAGAAAAAAATAGGCAAGGCTGTTGTTTTAACTCCTTTTTGTCTAGACGTTCAATTTTAAATCGGTTCATTGATTTACAATATTTTTTTTATTTTTCTTCTGATATAACGACTTCATCAATTGTTTTGAATATTGATTGCCAATAAAAAAGTTTTAAGAGAAAAGGACGATTTCACAGTGAAGCCTTTTTATAAGAGAATTCGAAATGAGCATTTTATTCACTTTACACCTATTTGATAGTTGTGTAATTTATAGATTATCATTGGACACTCGTAGCTAACCCATGTAACCCCATGGGGGAGGTCATCACAGGTGTGAAGGTGACTTACCTGTGAGGTGATCTTACGGGAGCCGAACTAAGGAAGACAGGTGCGGGTAGGATACAAATTAAGCCTTAGGGGATCGGTACTGGTAATTGTAATCTTACTCCTCTGGCTAATTAAAATTCTAGATAAAGGTTCACGACATATTTACACACCCTGCCAAATGTATACCTGAACGCACAAAGGTAACAATTATAAATTGCATGTAAACACACCAATTAGTCGCCCTCATCATAAGTACATATCACGATGTGCGTTCTTTACCCATGGATTGCTTAAATTTATATGTATCAATTTCAGTATTGAGATGGACTTCTATTATCATATAACTAATTGTTGCGTTCCATAAATAAAAAAACTGTCTCCTTTACTTAAAAAACTTTAAACAAAGTCTATAACGAAAGCCGATACCGCCTATATGCGCGACTGCAGCCCAAGTCTCGCGACGGATCTATGAGAACAATAGGCTCATCCGTGCGTTTGAGAGATCTGCACAAGTTGCCAAGCTCTTGCTTTATATGCCTCTGAGACGACTAACGACTGAATAGTCTGTTATATTATTCTAAGAAAATACTTCAGGCTAAAAAAGTGCGAACGCCGTGATAGCTTACGTTTCTGTAAAGCACATCTACTGGTAACCCACATCAAAACAGCCTGCTGGTATTTTACCGGAAAATTTCTTAAATGATAATTTCCGTCGCTACTGACTGTTGTACGTGATACTTATATGTATAAGAAAGTGCTACATATAAATTGTACATGAACGACGGCTTTTACAATTTATATGATAAGGAGCTATTATCTAGGAGGCAAATGATGTGTCACTCATCAGACGGATCAGCGTGTTCAAATCTCACAAATAAGAGTAATTTGTCATTGTACCGCCTTTTAAGTCAAGATATCGGATGTCCACACCCGGCATGCTTTCGGAAATAAGGAAACTGTACTGAACTGAACTCAGGTACCCCCTAGTCAACCTGCTGACATCCCTTTGATGTCATACAAAGGTATAAAGGTTTATTGGGCCTCCTGCTGTCAGCATTGGACACTGGTGTGTTTAGTGTCATTTACCTGTTCACAAATTACACACCTTAGTAGGCTAAGAGAGAGGCTCGAGATTACTTTCATTAATGAACCATGATGTTAATAAACTTATGTATATTTGATGAAGAAAAGAGTTTATTTTTAATCTCATAATTCAATTATATTTGATTTCTCGATATAAACAAAATGTAGCACAGCATGCGAACGTTGGATAAGATTAAACGTGTAACTGGTTGCGGTAATATGTTGCTCATTCGTCGACCTAACATAACTAAGACACAATATTGTCAATTTGGTAGGTAAGTTGATGATATTAAAATATGCCATACATTATGTTGCCATTTAAAATATAGCAGGTACAAAACGTTGAAATATTTTTGTAAACGTTTCTTTACTTATACATTTCCGTATTTTATTTTTCAAAACGGTAAAACAATACAGTGAAACCCCGCTAACTCGAACTCGTAGGGTCCAGATCAATAGTTCGAGGAATTCATGGTATTTGACGAATCCGAGGTTCGACCTACATCGTCATTCTTTTTATCAGGTGGGACAACAGACAGTACAAGCACTGCAAATATCGCAGATACAGTTGTAGTAGATGATAGAGGAGACACATTTCATCAAGATGACAGCATTTAATAAGATTTAAAATAGCTAAACAATGAAAACATATAACCACCGGTATTAAGAAAGTAAATAAAATTGAAAAGCTGCATGTGTAACGTACTTGTTGTTTTGACATAGTCCGCAATACAAAATATCAAAACGAAAGGAACTCCTCGATCATTTTGAAACGAAGAAAATGTTGAATCCTTGTTATCATAATGTTGATAACGAAATTAACAACAGCATGTGACACTCTAATGGAACTTAAGTATACAAAAAGTTTCAAGGTCACAATTTTTACATTTCAATCAAAAAACATATATGTAGTTTATGCATTCGGGCCTGTGTGTTGGGGATGGGTGGGTGGGTGGGTGGGTTGGGAGGTATTATATAACTCAATCATTAAAATGTATAAGGCAAGATGCGTGGATAGTTTTTTTCTTTATTATTATTTTATTTTTGCAGTTGGTGTTTAAACTTGTGTTCGCGCCTATTTACGCTTAATTGTAATCAAGTTGATTGCAAATTGATAAATGTATTTTTTTTTAGCTTTACATAAGTGTTGAGAGACCAAATATATCCAAATTATTCATACCATCATGGGCAAGATATACTTTTCATTTTAGATCATAGGCCAAATTGTAATAAACTTAGACTTGTAAGAAGATTACATCATTTTATACAAATTAAATATTAAGGGTCAGTCCAAATAATTTATCTCAAGTTACATGTACAGATTTGAGTGTTCCCATACACATTTTTAAAACTGCCTTATCAAGGTATCATCGATACTTCACCGATGTATATTAAGAAAACAATTACATAAAAGTTTGATTCGAGATAGGGTTTACCGAGTGTTGTCTGGGTTTTTTTTTCTTTTCTCTTGGCCGTCATTTTGAATAGTGTATTTCAGTAACAGCACTTATTTCATTATCCTTAACAATAGTGGTCTTTTCTTTTACCTGGCATTACCTTTATTATTGGTTAAACATATACAGATAGTTGATTATTTATTAAACGTGGGATAACCCCTGTTGCATACGGCTATTGTTATTTCGAAGGTAAAGACAACGAAGTTACAGTTGGTTTGTTTGGACCTATCCCGCTGTGTAAACAGTAATATTAGATATTTTAGTGGTTAACATTATCTCTCGAAATAAATGCCACCCTCCTTCCAACAGCACCCGATAAATGATTTAAGCGTCTCAAGTCGTAAGGACGTCTTTTGCCGGCGTATCTAGTTTCTACCACGAAATCGTATAAATTAGATGTATCTCAACCAACAATCGGAAGAATGATTACTCCGACATATCAGGATTAAGTCCAAACAAACATTATTGTAACTAATTCGCGGGTCCGTATAGTTTATAGTCTATTTTGTATACGTCGCTGATTGCATTACGAGACTGAAGTGCAAAGTCTGTGTTACGTATCGTTTTATTTAATTCAAATATTGAGCAGGGAAAGTATAACGACGACCACTGTGCACGGCTCTGTGTAACTTCGAGTATATAATAATGAAAAATGAAGATGAGTAACACTTACATACCCTTTTCGTTACATAACTCTATCTGTTTGTGTTATATGTATTTACTCCGACAATTGAATTCATATGAGCTTCAGATTATTAGTACCGTAAAAATGCCAAAAGTTTGTGTGGGCGGGGTTGGGCGGTATCGATGTCAACGCCTCCTTATCTCGAATGAATTCAACTTCCTATACAACGACAGTATCTTACGGATGACGACAACGTTTCTTTTAAAATACTTTTCTAGCAAAATGGTTGTATTTTTCCTTTCTTAATTCTGCATAAAAAAAGACATGTTGATAGGAAATAAAATGTATCCTCAATATCTTATAATTGACACAAACATGTCCAGTACATAAAACCTTCCTTTTGTATGGTAACTATATGCAACTTCTTTCAGATATACGATATGCTACTGATTCGTGTTTCAAGATGTTAAATTTTTATACTTGTAAGATACAATAAAACATGTTTAAATGTGTATTATATGGTAAATTAGTAATTGGACACAATGACCCAGAACCGCTTGAATACCATACAAAATATCACCCCCATACCCGCGGCACATGTCAACGGTGTGGCTGTTGGTTTGTGTACTGGACACGTCGATTAACCCGATATAAACCAGAATGTTCCCTTCATGGAATACAATATAACAGATATAAACTACTTTAAAACAAGGACAATGTACCTACAAAAGATTACATGCAATAAATGATTTCCAATCCTTTCCATGACGTACCACACAACTGCTTATCTGGTGCGGCGTCAACATTCCAGATGTTTTTTTGTTTTACATATTTTGACTGAATGTACCACGTCAAGTTAACCAACAAAGGATCTACTAATATTCCTCACGTTCTTTGTTTTCTTTCGTTATCGATGTCGAATTCGAATTATACTTCGGTATAATCAGAGACATATCAAGTATATACGTCTCTAATATTCTCTATCTCTTTTCTATACCTCAGCGGATTTAATCACTGTTATTATAGTACATTACACACTGCGTCGAAGCATACGATCCCCACGTTTCGCGGTGGTGTTTATTTTGCCCGCCACCGTGACTCCACGTTCAGTCCCCCACAAGCACTCCACGGTGGAACGTGACGCCACACTACACCGCCTCCCCACCAATTAACCGCGTGGAGGGAACGTGGAGGTCGTCTAGAGTCGTGAAATGACACAAGGTCTCCACGCTTAAAACTCGAGCACATATTCATAAAGTGGAGGGATTGTATATTGTAGACACCCACTCTCCACAATGGTGCCATCCTTTTCTACTTTCGAACAGCTTAGCATGCCAAGTCTGACTGTGGAGCTGTTGGATTATTGACTTTCGTTAGGATATACGTAACGGTAGATATATCAGTTAACTCATACGTAACGGTAGATGTATCAGTTAACTCATCACTTTCGGTATCAGTATTTTTTTCATTTATATTTTAATTTGAAAGCAACACTTATCCTAAATGTGGACAAATCTTTAAAAAAGCGTTACTGTATTATATGATTTATCTTGTTTGGAATAATTTGGACCGGAATGTTCTTTTGTCAGGCCGATTGAAATGATTTAGTTGCTCGTTATGCGCACCGGGTACTCATATCGGTATAGTACGAATGATCCAGTTAATGCCCACCGACAATAAAGTCGCATAAACATTATTATTTGAAAATGTCAATTTGTACATACTTAAAGACAGTTCTTACCAAAAATAAATGTTCAAATATAACATTACCAAAATAACGGACATCTTACCAAAACGACAGTCACACTATGCCGCATTTACTCAAACGATTTTCTATAAAAAAAAATATCGTGATCTTGTTGTATATAGGTACTGTTTTATCATCTAATATATATTATGCTGTGTAACAAAAGGTGCACTTTGATATGTTTTCTACAGTATTTGGAAATATGGAGGTCAATATAATTTTATTTAACATGAAAATTTAACTTTTTTTCAAGAACTACAATTTCACGAGAATCCGTTCAGTATGGAGTAATTTTTCGAAGAAAAACAATACACATACACTTAATCGATTTTTGCCCTCTGGCCAGAAACCTAAACACACCAATAGTTGTATTGATCAACTACATGCTTTTTGCCTCGATAACTCTGCACCTTTTCAATATATATTATAATGTAGAAAGAATAAAAAAAACATGTAGTTTTAGATAATATCAAACTACAATAAATGGCCCACAGAACAAAGTGGTTCCACTCTAGACAAAGATTCTATTTTATTTCGTCAGAATGTGAAATGCAAACAATCCATACCACGATAGAACACTATATTACTAAAAGAAACAAAAACTGCTCTATTGACCACAAATTGATTTTAGGGGCGTTACTTTTAATTGTAAAAAGACAAAAAAGCTAGAATGAAAAAAAAAAGAAAAAAAAAGATATCTATCTTGCCCTGCTGTGCGTCGAACCTCTTATCTCTATGTTTTGGGATACGCAAAATTCGACAAAATATGAGCGCGCTAGATTCCGTTATATATATATTATGACGATATATATGCACATAAAGTCGTGATTCATTGTTAATACTGTTTTCTCCGAAAAATATTGTAACTAAATGTACCGAAACAGTAATTTATGATATCATTTTTCATTTGGCGCTTCAAAAAGTAAAAATATGTTTAGTTCCGTACAGACGACCAGGTACGTATATACGACAGAGATAAGAAAACTGCCTCTTTCTCATACCGAAGCGCACCCGTGTCGGTTAGTCTATTTGGATGACATCGATTTCATTGCTACGACCTATACGATATCGTTAGAGGATTTCCGAAACGCAAATTACGGCGGCCTCCATTACTCGTCATTGTAAACAATAATGTCACAAATATGAGAACATTTGTATGTTAAATATATATTTATTCTAGCTTTTTTCAACAAAATTTGATAAATATTTTTTTTGAAATTGTTGTTCTTAATTTAAGCGTTATAAAATAATAACAAAACTTCATAATAATGATTTGAATATACCGTGATTTTTAAAATTATAAGAAGTATCAATGACAGCCATTACATTATAACACCGAGAACACATACATGTAGGCAAGGCTGTTGTTTAAACTCCTTTTTTCTAGACGGTCCATTTTAAATCTGTTCGGTGATTTATATTCTACAATATTTTGTATGTTTATTTGGTTTCAGCTTCTTGAAATAATTACAAAATAGTTAAATTCATCCGAGAATATACCGTGATTTCAGAATGAGAATTCACCACTGGCAGCTATTACATTATAATACAGAAAAATAGGCAAGACGGTTGTTTTAACTCCTTTTTTTCTAGAAATTCTACAATATTTTT
Source organism: Chlamys rubida (assembly GCA_032359455.1). Lineage (NCBI taxonomy): Eukaryota > Metazoa > Mollusca > Bivalvia > Pectinida > Pectinidae > Chlamys > Chlamys rubida. The sequence goes on from JAUMHH010028336.1 coordinate 15,615, forward strand.
TATGTTTCTTCTGATATTTAGACTTCATCAAATGTTTTGAATATTGATTGACATACCATAAAAAAGTTTTAAGAGAAAAGGACGATTTCACAATGAATAGGAGCATCGAAATGAGCATTTTATACACTTTAAACCTATTTGTTAGCTGTGTAATTTATAGCTTATCATGCGACACTCGTAACTAACCCATGTAATCCCTGGGGGGAGGTCATCACATGAAGGTGACTTACCTGTGAGGAGATCTTACGGGAGTCGAAGAAGTTAGGGAGGCAGGTGCGGGTAGGGTAGCAATTAAGCCTTAGGGGATCGGTACTGGTAATTGTAATCTTACTCCTCTGGCTAATTAAAGTTCTTGATAAAGGTTTACGGCATATTGACACACCCTGCCAAATGCATACCTGAACTCGCAAAGGTAACAATTATAAATTGCATGTAAACACACCAATTAGTCGTCCTCGTCATAAGTACATATCACGATGTGCCTTCTTTACCTATTGATTGCTTGAATGTATATGTATCTATTTCAGTATCAGATGGACTTCTATTATCATATGACTAATTGTTGCGTTCCGTAAATAACAAAATTGTTTCCGATACCACGGAATTATATTAGAGGGAAAGGCAACTGCATCTGTGGCATAGGAAATATGTCTGGTGCACTTTGAGGTTGCGAGAAACTGCGAGAAAGCGCGAGAATTTACGTGATTTGGGGAAAAACCCGCCGCTTCAATCATCGTAGAAATTGATTGACGTTGAAAAGTTTTACATTCTGGGGAATCCTGTACCGTAACATTTTCCAGAGTTCAAAGTAAATGATCTTTGACTTACTTCTGTCTTCATTTATTAATATTTGTTGTGTCGAATCTAGTTAAATGTCTCAGAATGCGAAAGTTTATAGTGAACCGACACCGTTCCCAACTTGAATTATTGTATGGCTTTACAGCCGCCATCAACGTCTTTTGTTTGAGGAATGTCTTGCTAATAAATAGATTATTTGTTATACGGACTTAACATATTTACCTTTTGATATGTGTTCGATCACAACATGTGGTTTCAAGTGAACCCATATCTCTGACAATTGTAGTATTTGTATTCTGAAAACGGTTGCTAATCAGTGTGTATTTAATAATGGCCGTCATTTAGCCTTAGATTACTGATCGCGGGTGGGTTCGTGAATGCATCTGATTCTCGGTAATTGATCATGAATATGTAATAATTTGTTTACATAATTACAATCTGGTATATCATAATGTAAACAGAAAGATTTTAATCGCACTGGCGATATAGAAAGCGTATTTGTACGGCTCTGAATATTGACCAAAATCCATGGTATGTTTCCTAATTTCAGCATGCCAATGAAGAAAAGGGGGGTCCAAACTGCTTCAAAGTCTTACAAGTCTAATACACAATTAAACACCAGAAGAATTAACTTTTAAATCAAATAACCAGTTCATTTGTATCAGAGTTAACATTGAATTATGATATGATTTGTACATCACCACTCAAGCTTGTTGCCTATGTCACCTGTACATGTAAGTAATAAAAAACAACTATTTTTTTATTTGAATGTTTGTATTCAGTTGTGTACACACAATAAGTACAATGTGCATTTAATATGTGCGTGGAAAGTCATGAATAGTTTAAACATCCATTTACATACAGCAGGGCTTTAAGTTAATCCTCGATAGGTATTTTTTGTCTTACCAAAATTTCATCTTTAGAATTTTTGGCTTAATTTGAATGAACATATCAATTTGATATGTTTTTGACCTTCCAAATCGGAATGAAAATGTTATTTGACTTATGAAATGGTTCAACTTAGCCCTGTTCATTGTATATATTATATAAAATCAAGCATAATGGTCTTTATTATTAGACAATGGACAATAAACTCTCATATTTTGTGAAAACTTAACATATGCTTATACATGTTTTTTTATGATATATTTTCCCAAAGTATGTATATAAGTTATTTAACACAAATTAAACAATGAATTAGTTAAAGTGCATCTCTTTATTTTGTTAACCTACTGTAAACGTTTTTACATGAAACATGTTCCAATGGTTCCCACCGCTACATTTTTGTCCCCTAGAGGGCGCGGATGTACTAGGGGGTATCGCTCTTTTTAAAAGGAGGTGCGATCTGGTGTATACGGCCTAATTTCACGTTGACGCCTACAGGTGAAGTACTGCTCACTGCTGTGTACCACGGTCCGTGTACCACAATGTTCTGGAAGTGGAGGACACAACTTTCCCCGAGATCCAGGTCTACAACGTTAACTGAAGTGGAGGGTCGCCATAAAGAGATGCGATCGGGCAAACCGTCACCGGCTGATGTTGTGTGTAACGCACACTTCGTTCAAACTGACTACAAAAAAATGATTAGGTATGAAATAGGAAACTTTTTGCTTCTCCTCTTTCATTACTCTCTATCTGAATGATTTGTTGATTTATTTATTTCCTTTCCATGGCTTCAATAATCGCCTCAAACAGTCTAGGATTTATGTAAACATACAGTAATGCCAAATAAAAACTGCAGTACTAGCCCGAGTTTCCCAACAACAGACTTGGACATTTTAACATATTGATGTCCGACATTTTTACATGTTGATGTCTGGTACCAGACATCTATATGTCAAAAGATCTTAAGTCTGGTGTGAGGGCCAGCAGAAACTCAGGCTAGAACTGCAGTACACCTACCCTAGATATTGTGCTTACCCTAAAGTTGTTATTGGCATTCAATGTTATGCACTGTTAAAAGTTAGAAATCCTGCTCTATATAAACATAGTTTCAATATTTTCCAACATAAAACATGCTTACCTATCTCACCATATTTTTTCTGAGGATGATAGGGGGAAATACTACTCCAACAGTGTTAGAAGTTTACACGGCGAGATACTTATGACAGGCGTCGCATAACAGTCGGCAAAACATATCAGAAGGGATTCAGTGGTCATGTTGTAGTGTTATAGTTTAGAAATCATGATGCTGATTTGCTAATTGTCACAATCATCATGCCATATTTACATTTCATATTATAAATAACAAAAATATCCAGAAGGTGGAATTATTTGGTGACATTTGATGATGTGTAGCAGGAAGTGGAGCTGCCACCAGGCAATTTTGATGAAACTGCAAACTGAAGAAATCGTTGAGGATAGTTTAATCACAGCAGTCAGTACAGGGACCCAATATAACATTGGTGAATGTGGAATGTGTAGCATTCATAGCATTCATAACTATTGTAACAATGCTAAAGCTGTCCAGTACTGGACTGGATTTTCTTGCATCAAGAATTATTTATATTTAATTGTTTCTCGCTTCTTAATTTCAGAGCCCCTTTGGTGGACAAAAATGCATAGTCAATATACTGTACATATTTTTTCATTAGTATAAACTACATGTACTACACTATCCATAAATAAGCCCACCATCTCTTATCCACTCATCTTTCATTCTATAATGATTGCTTGAAATTTAATTTGTGTCTCCAAATCGAGAAAACTTTTAGCAATCTGTAAAATACATAAAAAATGTACTTTTATGTTTGGTGACTGCAAACAACATTGATTTGGTCTTATTGCAAGATAAATTTAGATACACATGTACATGTACAATGTATATATGTAATGAATATATATCTTGTCAACCATTAAGATATTTCATATACCAACTTTGCCATAAGTAATGCTCCTCACTCAATAACAACCCCTCCCCCTTTTTCAGGAGGTATTTACGCCTGGTGATCATGGCTTATGGATTTGATGCTCACAAATAAGTCTTAAAAAACAACAAGGGACTTGAATGCTGTCTTGTCACAGTTTTTCTAATGATCATGATTATATATATAGTATAAGTAACCTTTTTTCTGCTTCAGCTCTTGTCTTATAACCCTAATAAGAACTCTATTTCAACCATTTCTGAGTGCCCTTTGTACTAATTACAGCAAATATGATATCATGATAATAAAAATATATAGAAAGTAACAAGGATATTGACCTCGACCTTTTAACATATGGGAAGCAATGTAAGACATGACATGTTTCACATAAAATAGGTTTAGTGTGGCTGAATTCACAGTACTCAATGTCTAATTTTATCTTTTGCACAAGCATGTCTACAAAAGTATATACAACAAAGTACATCACATATAAGAAATGGAAACATCTCTCCTGGTGTGATAAATTATGTGCGACTTACAAATGGACATCTTATTTCAAGTATAGTCTTTTCATCGATGATTCCATCAGATGAAGCCCCAAGATATGGATACTTTGGGTGTACAAACACATGGTTCGCACAGATCTAGTTAAACTCATGAATTTGATGTCTATCTTGAAAACCCCTTGAAAATGATCGTAAGCCCTGAAAACCGTTGAAAAGTCCTTAAATTTTGAGGTTAAAAGTTTGTATGAACCATGAAAGAGTCCCACCCTCTTCACATGTAACATCATTGTTTGTTCAAATTTGATTAAAGCCTTCTTTTCATAATTTTGTCCATGCTGAATGGCTTTTGTGTTAAGAGTCCAAGATGAAACTTGACTCTCACATAGTTTCCCCATGTTTCGACGACAGATAGCATGTGTGGCTTCACCAAACCTAGATGCAGTAATCCTCCATTGTCTCTCATTGGCCTCCACCCATTTTTTACTTTTCGCTTGGAATTTGGTTTGGGTCTCGAGCACCTTCTTCAGTAATCTGTAAAAATATTTATATGAATGATTTTTACCAAAAACAAAAGTCGAATTGCAGTAAATATGGGTCATTTGGAAACAATCAATAATTATAAGAGATTGGTAGAAATTAAGGGCTCCAACTGTCTGCTTGCCAACCTATGATTGCATTTAACCTTAGAATTTTCCATTTTATTCCACATAAAGAGCTTACAAAGGTCAGCTGTGCATTGTGAGACCATATGTTTGGTCATGGTGTGATGATCATGACATTACTACAACTGTTAGCTGACGTTTGGTGGTTGTTCTATTCATTAAACATTTATATATGAAATTTTGATATCTATGAATTGTAAAAATAAAAAAAAATAGAAATACATTGTACAAAGAATTGAGCTAGCTGCATTCATTAAGAGTTACAGGACTATGACTCATTAGAATGCTGTGTAATGCCTTAATGAAATACAATTAACTTGCAACATGATCAATGACATTCAATTGTAATTAAACCTTTCGATTATAAATACCTGCTAATCTGTTCAAGAAGTACTCCTCTATCTGCAGCCAAGTCAATTTGGGAAGGATTATCTGGTATCTATTGCTAAAATCTAGCAATTAGCCAAACACATCAATGGCATCGGGTAGGTCAATAGCAGATTGTCGGAAGTTCCTATTTCTTTCATAGGTTAAAAATAATAAAAACAACAATATACAGTCTATAATTAGTGAATTTAAAAACAAAATCAATCTGTAATACCACTATTACACTACATGTATTTAAATTCTTTAATTTCTGTTTTATGAAACAAAATATTAATTAATTAAATGTCATTTCTACAGAGACAGTCCAAACATATATATTCTGTAATTTGTTCTCGGGGCCCCTGTGTTCCTATACATCTTTTTGTGTACTTATATCTTTTGATTATCTTTTGATGGAAACATTAAAGTTCACCTACAAACTTCTAGACGTGCATACTGCTATTCAGAGGAATGATGCTACCCATGAATAGTTTTCTTAATCATAAGGTGTTGCACATTATTCAAAATAACCTGTATGCATATTCCTGTGATCAAATAGATCCTGGCTGTGTTCCACCAAACATTTACCTTAACAACCACTTATTCTACTGTCGCTTCATTTGAATCTGAACAAAAAATCGTTGCCTTTGAATGCAGCGAATAGAAGGATACCGTTATGATTAGTCAATATCAAAAAGTGATATTTTCACACTGAAAATATCACTTTTGATATTTTTCACAGTGTGAAAGATATCAGTTTTATCAAGTTGATAAAATCCTATATTTCACTGGCAAAAATGTAATAAATAAATATATCTGATGAATAATAAAAAAAGGAGGATCCAAAGTGGACACCGGATTAGAACAAAAGTTCGTTGTATGTGTATTTCTTCAATTGATATATCGGCAATAGTCATTGTTTATACTAAGTCCAAACTGAATATGCCTCCTTGGCCACCATTTGTAGATATACCTGTGCAGACGTGTAACCATACAGACAATATTACGTCCATGTTGTGCTGTGCCTGCGTTATACTATCTGATGAATAATGAAAAAGACACCGGATCATAACAAATGTTCGTTGTATGTGTATTTCTTTAATTAATAAATCGGCAATAACCACGGTATCAAACATGTTGTGTTTGTAGTTGAAATAACGACGTTTTTGGCCGTTCTATGCTATTTCGAAAGCAACGACTGTATGAGGTACGATGTTCTTATTCGCCTTTCGGGCGCAAGTATTTCCCCCCAGCTGTCGAGTTACTTCCCCCAAATGACCAGCGTTTCACAATGTTTTGGTAGTTTTACAGGCCCGTAAGCTATTGCCAAATAGAATTTCAGTTTAAAAGTTATAATAATTGATTTGTTACGTCGAGCACTTGGAAAGATCTGTTGTCCCTTTCAAGAGTTGCCCAGCATTCTTTGGTCCTGACATCAGACGCAAGGCTTTTCCATTTAATAATCTATACACAGCATTCCACCACTTCAATATCTCTAGCCAATACCATATCTGTGAAATTGTAGTGAGCGACAGGTATTGAAGTCTCGCCAGTGATTTTGTTGTTTGTAATGTAAAGTTTTGCCGTTTTTGTAGGTTGTAGCAATTGACTCCTCTGATGTGCCTTTTTATCCCTGACCTAAGATCTATAAATAATAGGCAAATATTAGTTTAAAATTGTTAAAAGCATCAAATATGATTTAAGAAGATAAAACTAGCAAAACACAAAAACACAGAACATTTCTTACTTGTTAAATATATACACTGGGGAAAACATTTATGAACAATCATCTTCTGTATATTTACTTCCTACACTGCAAAATCTGGTATTAATTTCACTAATTTGTCAATTGATATTAGGGAAATTAATATCCGGGTAGTTTTATTAGCTTACAGGCTCCATAGGACCAAGGTGAGAGTATGCCATACCGTGGCGTCCGGCATCCGTCCTTGTGTTCATTCGTATTGAGTTGTGATGACATCCATCGCCGAGAAACAGATCAAGGGGACTATGACAAACTCTTCTATTTCGCCATAAGAATACAAAGTCATAACCAGACGTCAAATTGTCCAATTCGGCATTTACAGCACGGGTCATCCCACGGAGTCATGGTCTAGTGAATAGTTAGCATATGTAAACAGAAACACCGTAGTGGACTCGTAAATGTAAAGCATAACTGAAGAGTTTAGCAGCCAACTACCGTGGGGATATTCTGTAATCAAAACAACCGTTACCTCAAATCTGAAGCACTACAATATGAGGCTGATATACCGCAGGTAATTCAAGAACCTCGGCACGAGAGGCTAGCCTTGCTATAGTTCTGCCTATCCCGAATCCCCGCACCTCGCATTGCCGTAAATCAACATTTGAAGGAAGACGGCCCAACTTGACTTCCCGAAACACACGTCTGATAAATCTATGACCCAACACAAATACTCGTAATTGTATAGAAGCCATACTAAACAAGTAATAAAATAGTTAAGTGTCAGGACCCGCACGCGGAACGATTTGGTCATATCCAGGTTCAGGGGCACTTTAAAAGTCACGGCTACGGCTGTCGTCACTTCACAGGAAACCATAGGATACTCGAGCGTCACTAATAAAAGCTTGCGCGTATTTGTTCTATGCAGGAAGAGAAAAATGGAATTGAAATCCGTTGCACATACAAAATTACTCACCTCGAACGTCGTGCAGAATTTGCGGGAATCGAAAAACGGCACATGGAAACGCCACAGTAGAGGAAAAATACTGAGCAGGCTAAGATTTTTTAAAGAAAATATATACCAGGTTAAAGCGACATACCGTTAAAACCAATAATTCAGTTATTGAATGTACGTGTTGTCTGCACTGCCAATTATATTTCCTTGCTATCCCCATATTCATAGTCCGTTCCAAATGTCCAGTTTCACCACTTTAATTGTTCGGGAAAGCCCTGTTAAAAATAGTGCTGATACCGTCACGTGACGGTTTTGAAATGAGGCAGTAAACACAGGTGGTCTGACCGAGATGCAAAGTTTGCAAAAGGGCCCCAAGAGAGGTACCTTCGGATCCCTTTAAAAATTAAAGGAACCACACTCTATGTAAAAATCAGAAACAATGAAATTAAGAGGCGTAAATTGTAGATTCCATTGGCCCATGGAAATAATCCACACTCATCATTCAATGTCAGATTAAATAAGATCTCTATATTTTGCCACCACAAAATTCTAAATTATCATTGAAGCACCCTCCCTGGATAGATACATGGAAATCGAAGAGAAATGGTGCAACACTTTCCTAATGTAATATGTTTATTCCTCAATGGACGGCAAGCCCACTATATGCCTACAGCTATCCAACAAGAGACGATAGCAAATATAAACAACAATGTGAAACAATTCCCTGCACGTATATACTAATGTCCATAAACTGGAGCCGATAAATTAAATAATAAAGAGAAATTCATTTAATATGCCACTATGGACCAACCCTTATTCTCTAGGGACCATAGATATACGTGAAATTATATCTTGCATGTGCCTGTTTTGAAGTCTTCTTGCCTGACACAAAAAAAAAATGGAAGTTTTCAAAATAAATAAGTTCAAACTTCAGTAGACCATAATAACAACAGTGACATATTCGATCGTCTGACGATAAAAGAGGTCGGCAACCGGTACATCTCTCTATTCAATTATATATGTTTAAATCTGAACGCGCCCCTAGTTACGTTACTTCCTATGCATTGCAAACTTTATCCAGTATGACTAAAGATTTGATTAATTATACTGCAAAGTGAGAGACATACCTTATGTAACTTTTATGAAAAAAGGAGATAAAATAAAGAGGGGGGGGGG
>JAUMHH010028337.1:0-10433 GCA_032359455.1 Chlamys rubida
AAATTGACTGTCTTTGAAGTCGGGTGTCGCTTCTCTGTAATCTTCAAAGGACAGGTATCAGCCTAGCAATTGGTCAGGTTGTTGGACCAATCAAATAGCTAGCAATGTGCCTTTAATTTTGCTATGACACATACCAGGGACCTTGATTTCCCTTGTGTTGGCCTCCTTACCTTTATTTCCCCTGTATGGACCTCCTTACCTTTATTTCCCCTGTGTGGGCCTCCTTACCTTTATTTCCCCTGTGTGGGCCTCACAGCAGGACAGGAGGTCCTTGAGGAGGAGCTGGTACTTGGTGATCCTCTGGACTGGCTTGATGAGATAAGATGCCAGCGGCTCATTTAGTTTGTGCTTCTGCTGGCATTCCTACCAAAGAGAAAACCAGTTTTGATCTTTGAAGTTCCTTAATCCCTTAAAAGCATTAAACTGATGGTTTGTGTAAGAGTTATTTCCCTTTTCAATATATTCTATCTAATCAGTAATATCTCTGATTTGTCCTGCCTTAGAAGTTATCTTCCCTAATAAGGTTACAAGGATTCAACTGTAGTGGAACTGGTCTGGTTCGATCGTTTGTGACCAGGTAACTCAATTGGTAGAGTCCAGAGTTCGGAGGGTTCTGGGTTCAAACCCTATTTCTCTTTCTCCTGTTACAAAATTGGCAGCTTGCCGACCCTTGTTTCAAGCACTGGGCGAGTGCTTAGCAAGGGAATATCTGAGCCTTGGTTGTAAACAGTTGTCTTCGGGGGCGAAGGCGAAGACTTAGAAGAGGAGGGAGGAATGTAGTGAAACTAGACTGGGTCTATCGTTTTGTGACCAGGTAGCTCAATTGGTAGAGCATCTGTCCAGAGTTCGGAAGGTCCCGGGTTCGAACCCTGGTCTGCTCATTGCATTTCTCTTTCTTCTGTTACACTATCTTATTAGTAATTTGTGACAGAATTACCTCCTTAAAGATTATACACTACCAAATCCACAATACCTGCGATTTGTGTTAGAGTTATCTCCCCTTAACATATATACTTTATATTACAGTTCATAAACACTGCTTTACATGCATTCTTAGGTAGAAATTCTCTGGCAAGAAGGTGTGATGTTACAGGTTGAGGAAACTGATTGCAAACATGCATACCTCAAAACAGTATAAATATAAATATATTTTTTTCTTATTTTACAACAATTATGATTCAAGCTATCTCAACTTATATTAGTGACTCTTGTTGGCCTGGATGTTAGTGCATAGGAGTACCCGGAGAAAACCCACGTGGTCGGGCAGGTGACCCCATACTTTTTCGATCGGGGAATCGAACCCTGGCCGCCTTGGTAAAAGGCAAGTGCACTATCCACTGCCCCACCCGACCACCCATCACTTTTGTTTTTTGCAGAACGTACATTTTTTTAAATCTTAAATTTGTATTTGTTATAAAGCCACTATACTCCCATACACTACAGGTAAATTGACCCTCACCTCAAAGAAGGTGCCGGCGTGTTCCACCAGGAGCTGGTTAGAGTCGGGCTTGTTCTTACAGTACGTTACGTATATAGAAAACTTGGCCGCCTGAAATGAGGAAATATAACGTTTGAATCAGAAACAGCAAAACAAAATGATGAAAACATATTTACTTTCGCAGAGCTCCAAATTTTCATTAATTTAAATATTATGGAATTCAATCAGATCCCTCCGAGACAACTTCTTTATATTTAATGTTTATCATAGGTGAAGCGAAGCTCTTTCAGTATCATTTTATTGAATGTCACATCTAACAAAGATTTGACCAGAAAATACAATGATTTTTTGTTGTCTTTGCCACAAATTCAAAACATTATTACACTGTCCCTTAGGACATCACACTGGTCAATCAAAATGTATGTGATGGTATTTTACACTGTATAACGGTGCCAGCATGTGATATATCAAGATCAGACAGCTCATTGTATAGAAATATCATATACAAATTCACTAACACATCAGATGGAAAACTGACAAATATTCTCATTTCGGGATTCAGTTAATGAAGACTCACCCATGTAACAAAACAATGGCCGACATCTTCAGGTATTGTCTCATATTTCTCCAGCTCTTTAAGGAAGATTCTGTAACCATGACAACAGATGTAAATACATTATCTTTATTTCTATGACAACAAATGTTTTAAAATAATCCTCGAAAATGTTAACAGTGACAAAAAATAGGTTTTCCAGTAATTAATAACAAAGGATTTTTTTGTAAATCAGCAATGACATGAACAGTTCTATGTAAATCAGCAAAGACATGTACAGTTCTATGTAATTTATGGAATGGAAATGAATGATTTTTTTTTTTTTTTTACTGTGGCAATGAAATGACAAAGAATGAAATCAACAATTCTATGTAATCATGGAAATGAATAAAATCAGATTCCCCTTGTAACCATGGCAATGAAATCAGGTTTCTATGTAACCATGGCAATGAAATCAGGTTTCTATGTAATCATGACAATGAAATTAGGTAACCATGGAAATGAAATCAAGATTTCAATGTAACCATGCAATTTAATGAAATCGACAATTCTATGTAACCATGGAAATAAAATCAGGTTGTTTTTTTTAACCATAGAAATAAAATCAGGTTTCGATGTAACCAATGACAATGAAATCAGGTTTCCATGTACCCATGACAATGAAATCAGGTTTCTATGTTACCATGACAATAAAATCAGGTTTCTATGTTACAATGACAATAAAATCAGGTTTCTATGTTACCATGACAATGAAATCAGATTTCTATGTTTCCATGACAATAAAATCAGGTTTCTATGTTACCATGACAATAAAATCAGGTTTCTATGTAAGTTGTAACTAATGTTGATGACACTGTCTAACATTCCTGGTGACGTACCGGTTGTGGAAGTCGTGTATCTCCTCTATGTTACAGAAGATGATCTTGTACTTGCCCACGATACCTAGCGGCACGTTATTGGTATTTATCATCATCTCGTTCTGGTAACACTGGAAAACACACACAATCAATTCATTGTAGTCAATTCTGATAACACTGGAAAACACACACAATCAACTCATTGTAGTCAATATTGTATATCTGTCTGGGGAATAACAACAAAGCAGTGTATGCACAATATAACCTGGAAAACTCTAGCATTGAGGGAATAGCCAAAATTAAATTACATATATATATATGAAAATTCAAACACATCTCTTAATAATAAATAAGCTAACGAAGACATTACAAACTAAAGTGTCTAAAATGTGCAATTATATAACAAAAGAATGTTCAAATCACAACTTTTGTTTTCAAATTAATCTTCAAATCACCACATACAAATTTTATTGACATTTTCTTTTTCATATTTTTTTTGTTATTTTAATTCACTCTGAGTACTTATAAATCATAAAAGAGATTTTACTCACAAGTTTAATTTTTCAATACTCTAACTGAAAAATTACCATTCGATTCAATTTATATTTTATTTTCTTGAGATATATAGAAGAATGTCTTAATGATCTGATCTATCAAACTTAACATGTAAAGATACACAAATAGAAACTGTATATCTCAAAAGTGAAAATCCAAACTTTATACTTCGGAGATCTAGTTTGGGAGAAATAAGTGTTTCAGTCAGTCACCTTGATACAAATCTCCAGGTCCTTGACATACGTCCTCTCTGTCTGCAGTAGTTCAGCCATTATAAACCTGCGAACACATCATCAAATATTCTGATTCAGTATACAAACACAAATTGACCATAATCAGTTATCATTTATTTATATAATTATGACGATACAATATTTTTTTTGTTACATGATTTATTTTAACAAATTTGACAAAGCTAACTTTACATTACAGGTCAAATACCGTTTCGATACAACTTATGGATCTTTATAGGAATTTTTAGGTTTATTTTCTTATGTGGGTCAAACAAACAGGCCTAATAGGCCTTAAGAAGAAGTCATTTGAATTTTTTAACAGTCTTCATCACCAAATATCATTCAACATATTTAAATCTTACGCCTGTGATGTTCAATAACTGAGTGACGGGTTTGTACAAATTGGTTACCAAGATTTAATCATTGTTATTTTCCATATCTCTTGTTTCCATAACAACCTGACTGTTGCTATACTTACTCTCGTCGCCGTGCCGAGCGCCGCTTCTCCTCGGTGAGTTCCTTGGGAGTTTGGTGGAGGACCTTCTCCTCTATGGACGAATCACTATGTCGTTGTTCGTCCTTTTCCTTCTGTTCTTCCTTCTGTTTTTCACAAACAAAAAATTATTAGATAACTGTTAAATGTTTATGATGATCAGGATTGGCTCCCATCTGTAATCTGATGTTTTGTTCTCCAAATGTTGTATTATACATCTAGGAGGATTTAGAGTGGACATCCTCTGATGTGAAACTGAATATCAAGTCAGCCACCTTAAACATCATACAAGCATGAAATACCAAAAACGAAACTGGAGAAAATTCTCAAAATTGCAGTAATGCATAAAGAAGATTGACAATAATTTGCTTTCAAACAATTAATACTTAAGAAAGTTTAGAGTTTTAACAATACATAATTTATTTAGATACCAATGTTTGGTCCTCTGTAGTGCTAGTAGATATCTCAGAAGTATCAGGTAAATTGAGTCATATTCTCCGTTAAAATTTTGGTGTTTTTCGTTACATACCTCTCCCTGAACACCTAGAGTAGTCTCCAACTTCTGTTTGTATTTAGTCATGCGTGTAGCGAAGTCTTCGTAGCGTTTGTCCACAGCAGCACACCACTGCATAATACTGTTGGCGTGGATGTTGCCCTTGGCGACGAAGCCATTGGCCAGAGACAGCAGCAGTTTCACACTTTCCTTTGTTTCCTGTGTAAAAACAGAGGCAACAGATTAGTAATGAACTGTTTCTTTATTTACACATTTCACCACCGTAGACCATAATAGACTCTGCCAAATCAATGCTTGGTTGAGTCTACTAAAGTTACATAGGGGTGAAAGGGTTAAAGCATTTCACACTTGTGTAGGTTGATGATGTTTACACCTTTGTTCTTAAATGTTAATTCACCAATCTTGATATTTGAAGCACTAACTTTGCCATCTAGATCCAGTCAGGTTTAAGGTCAAAGTTGCTCTTCAGGTCAAAGGTCAACACTGTTAACGTAAATGTCAACACTGTTAACGTAAATGTCAACACTGTTAAGGTAAAGGTCAACACTGTCAAGGTAAAGGTCAACTCTACCCAGACAGCTTAAAGATTAGTTATACAGTTCATTTGAAAGTCAACTCCACAGTAAGGTTAAAGGTCATGAAACTCTGTCCAGAAAGGTCAACTGTCAAATCTGCTCAGCCATGTTGAATGTGACCTTTGTGAAAGGTCAACTGTGTCTGGTTAGGATCAAGGTCAACCCCCACATTGTTTGAACTACTCTCCCACACCGTAGCATCCTACCTTGGCTCTGTTTCGGAACTCGTAGTATTCCTTGAGCAGGGCCTCTGTTTCCCCTTGGTTGACCCCGACCTGTGTGTGCGTGGACAGGAAGGCCTCCCCGAAGTCTCGGATCCAATCCAGGGCCTAGATGGGAAACACAGCCTAAATATAGCTCACATTCACATATAGTTTTTCTCACTTTCTTACACTCTCATTTAGGTTTCAGACTACATACAAATTTACAAAAGGCTGATAATGAAGTTAGTATCCAGGGTTGTGTAATTCCACTACCCCAATGCCCGCGGCGCTAGTAGATTATATGTCGGGGCTGGTGAAAATGTTCAATATTTACTGTTATGTTAGTATTATCTGTACAAATCTGCCTACAGACTGGTACTCTTAATGTGTAACTGAACACCCCAGAAAACAATACAAAATCAGAATATAATTAAATCTGGGTCAAATTTAATAAATCATACCGTACAATTTTAAATGAGTTTGTTTAATACATCCAATAGGTAAATTGAGATGTTTTTACATATCGACCAGTGGTATTCTCTTATAGCTGTATCGTACTATACTGATGGTTTCTGACTTATAGCTGTATCGTACTATACTGATGGTTTCTCTGACTTATCGCTGTATCGTACTATACTGATGGTTTCTCTGACTTATAGCTGTATCGTACTATACTGATGGTTTCTCTGACTTATAGCTGTATCGTACTATACTGATGGTTTCCCTGACATAAGTCTTAATGAGTCAACAATGCAAGATTCTATACACTATATCATCCTTACCTTCGCCAGCATTTCTCAATTATCACTTAATACATACACATATAGTTTTGTCTGTGTCATTTTTGCTTCAAAAGTCAAAAACCTCAACGCAATAAAAAAAATATTATTTGCCTTCCCTAAATTTCATTTTCATTTTCTCTTAACAAATCCTTTAAATGTCTTCCACAATTGTTTTTGCGTATAACAACACAAAAGTTTTGCAGGATGAAGTTGCAGAATAATGACTTAACGTGGAAATAACAAAATATCGCAGAGCGAGGAATTTACAGGTCCTGAAATGTTAGGTCACTAATGTAAAATTTTACACAATTTATCTACACAACTGAAATATTTCAGGACGGCCAGCTTGCTATCTGTACAAATTCAACCAATCACAATGCTTGTTACTGACCTGCCTGGCGCTCTGTTCAAACAGGACGTACTGGTGACACTGTTCTAGTTTACGTTTCTTCACAGTCCAGTATTCTATCACTACATTCTCCTGCTGCAGCAGCTGGTCCAAGGTTGCTACGGTTACAAACAATTGTCAGTAGGTCAATGACAACCTCACTTTGATAAGTATTCAGGACTCTATTTCTTCAGTATCAAAATCCCGAACTTGATTGTTAGGAGCAAACGTGTTGCCAATGTGTACAATTTTCATCAAAGATATTTTTTTAATTTTTTTCCGAGATTGTATTATGGAATGAGAACACCTTTGAATGTATTCTATATCACACCTATTAACAAACTTTTAACTGTCAGAAAATGGAGACATGAAAACTAGAGTTGTTTCCCTTTTCAGTGATTTCTTACTATCGTCACGTCATTCCTTCAGAGATCAGACTTCTTTGTATTTTCATTTACATAAAAATTCCCTGTTCATATACAGACTGCATACTGGGCTTCATGGTAGATATGTATGCAACCAAATTGTATTCATACCAGCATGACCATTGATACATATATAATTGTTTACGTTTTGAATTTTATATACGTCATTGATCTAAATATTAGTATTCCCTGATATTTTCGATGTTGAAGTATCTGTGTCATCAGTGCAAACGAGATTCCTGAAACTGCCAAATATCACCAAAATGTTTGCATCTAATGGGTGTCTTATATTATTCCAGGTGGGAGAAGAAGCTTCAAAATGACGCAGATCAAAATGTGTTCATAGCCTATAGCCATGAACATGATTTTTTCTGGTAATGCTTATAGAGGTCCTTGCAGTGAAAATGTAATATAAAATTCTTTGTCATTGTTTCAACAGCTTTAAGTGATTGAGTGATTTGTTCTTCAGCTAAATTTCCACACATTATACACATGATTTTTGCTAGTTACATTTCTTTATTTCTCTTACCTTTGACATGCTTTTCTGGACTACGGAACTTGAGCTGCGTGCCAAAGGTGTGAAGATTCCTGTTCACATACTTAAGAAAGCTTTCGGCTGTCCTTCTCGCCAGTGTACATGCCTAGATATACAACAACACAGAAAGGAGTTTTAACATAAGGCATACAACATTTATTAATCGCTACACACAGTTTCTGAAACGAGGCAGACCCACTGTTTACTAGACCATGAGCCGCTAAACGAGGCAGACCCACTGTTTACTAGACCATGAGCCGCTTCTTTGTTTTCTGTCAATACTGTATGCCAAGAAATTTTGGCTGCAGTTTTAATTTTCACCGTTTTTGCCTTCTGTAATGTACTGTAAAATCATAAATATTCGTGGGACATTTAATTTCGTTCATTTCGTGGATAACAAAGTTCCACGAAATTAAATCCCTGTGAAAACATAAATTTGGTATGATATAGATAAGGGAAAATCATGAATCATCAAAATATAATGTCATTGAAAAAGGCTAGTATATGAAAATCACGAAATTTTAAACCTACGAAAATTAATGATTTTACAGTATAAGCAAACAATATAATATACATCGTAATTAAATATGAAGGGCGAAATTCAGACTGGGCGAAAATTGATTTCATGGTCGAAGGGCGAAAGTATGACTGGGGGGAAATTTCCCGGCATACAATAATTTGGTTTATTAATCCTCTATTCTAGCCTCCCAGTTCACTTAGGAAGTTGCCCGATCCATTTGGTAAGTACCGAACTCGTTTTCTCCATCACCCAGTAACATCTAAACCACACTTTACCTGTACCTAGTGAGTCCCCTCTATAACATCATACAATCAGCTTACTTGCATGTTATTTTATCATTAAGTTATACAGTCATGTATTAGGAAGTCCCGCTTGATCTCTAGTCAAAGTTCCTATATTACAAATATTTCCTTTATATTTCCTATCCCTGTTGGCTATTTATGTTGACAACCCTAGTCTACCTCCAGAAGACATTTCCCCACCCTGGGAGTAGTCCCCTTCTTCACCATCAGTCAAGCCTCCTTCTGCTCTCTGATGTAAATGTAGCCGTGTAGTCAACCCTGCTCCTCCCTAAACCCTAAACACATATTTCTCTGGGAGAATTTTCCCAACCCCCTTGAAAACAATCTTCTTCACTGTCTACTTTTTGATGTGATGTATAAGGCCTTGTTTTCTCTAATACCACAAATGATGATACTTTTAAGCATTCAAACACCACCCCCACCCCCAGGGGGATGCCCTGCCCCCGGGGAAGTTTCACCTTGAGGAAGGCCTCCTTTTGCTAGTTGTGTGTTGGTGAGATGTTCTCACACCCTAAATAATGTTACTTTAGCATTCCCATACATCCCCCACCCCCAGGAGATTGCCCTGCCCAGGGGATGTTTCACCTTGAGGAAGGCCTCCTTTTGCTCGTTGTGTTTGTTGATGAGCTGTACTAGGTAGTTGGCCTTGTCTCCGGTATTGGCTCGTTCGGTGTTACACCAATCTTCGTCACGTTTGTAGTCACGGTCCAGCGACTCGAGGACTGACCAAACCTGTAATGCAAGGTGTAGAACATCAGAGGTGGACACTGGAGGTACATGTAAGTACAGATTAGTAGAGTCGGTCATCCAGAACACTGGAGGTACATGTATGTACAGATAAGTAGAGTCGGTCATCCAGAACACTGGAGGTACATGTATGTACAGATTAGTAGAGTCGGTCATCCAGAACACTGGAGGTACATGTATGTACAGATTAGTAGAGTCGGTCATCCAGAACACTAATGCTTCGAAAGTTATTTCTAAGGACAGATCAGACAAGATACCCACATCCTGTGTGGGGTCAGACCCAGTAACCACTTTATGTCTCCGCACAGGTCAATTGAATTTCCCACTTTGTCAGTAGTTAACCTGTATTACCCGGGAATGCCATGTTCCAGATGCATCTAGAATTTTCACTACAAGTAATATAACATCAGTCTTTTTCCCCAACGGAAAGCATCATTGTTTTCATTACTTAGAATTTGGAAAGTTGAACAGTTACACATGAGTCTGATAAAGTTTGCTTGCTCCGGCTTATTGTTGTTGACAGTTTGATCTCAGAAGGGTCACAATTAACTGATGTAAACTTTTGTACCAATCTGCTAAATATATATTAGTCTCATTGTATTATCCAATATTTGCACTGGATCCGAACAAACAAATGTTGGTTAGATGCGTATTACTTATATAGATATATATGGGCAAAGAAGTACTTCTTCGCCAATATATATATATATATATGTGTCGCGCATGAATTATCTCCCTTCCATTGGTGTCGACTATTACCTGCTCCGCAGTCTTGTACCAGTTCATGGAGGCCATGACGAGTTTGTACCGTTCCTCCGTGTGGTACATCAGCTGTTGCCACGTGAAGGTCACATTCTCCGCGATCGCTCGTACGAGGTCAGAGTTGTAGTGACTCGCCTGGATCATGCTTTCAGCCCGGGCTGTTACCTGGGCCATACTTACATTGGTTTTCTGTTAAAAACAAAACCAGTTAGTTGTGACAAAGACACAATTATCTTTCTAGTTTAATTAAACAGAAAATGATCACATCAGTTATCCTATAACCTTACATTGTTAAGAGATTATTTTGAATTCGTAATTTTTAAATTTACACACACATATTGATACTCTCAAGTTACACACACATATTGATAGAACTCTCAATTTACACACATATTGATAGAACTCTCAATTTACACACACATATTGATAGAACTCTCAATTTACACACACATATTGATGGAACTCTCAATTTACACACACATATTGATAGAACTCTCAATTTACACACACATATTGATAGAACTCTCAATTTACACACACATATTGATGGA
>JAUMHH010028359.1:0-10432 GCA_032359455.1 Chlamys rubida
GGGTGTTCTTGAAGCCCCCAAAAAACTCTGGATCTGCCACTGTAACAGTATAGCATATATGTGTACATTTTTTAGACATTTGTAACAAACCAATGCATGTGCTTGAACATAAATCTTGCTGTTTGATCTGTCAACAAATGAACACAAACTGAGCATGATGATACAGATCTAGTCCGATACATTCACACTGCTAACTGTAGGATTTCTGTTTACATCTCGAGCCAGGGGTGTTATTGTTAAACTGCTGGCTGCAGTCGGAACAGGTGAGGATTTAGTTAGATGGGTAATATTGTAACAGAATGTCAGATTCATTGAATTTAAACATTTTCTACGGTTCGGAGTAAAGCGGAAAATTATTGTCCTGTAGTATTCTTATTTGTCCAATGTGCGTTGGACACATTGTGGGCACGTGCTAGGGCAGGAAAGTGCGTGCAGTATGGGGTGAGGTTTGTCATTCTAGCCGTGGACGACGAAGCGTATGGTCAAGCTAAAAACTATTATTTAAATGCATATATATATATATTTAAATAGATCGTTTAGGTTAGAACCCCCAGAAGACAGAGTCTTAAGCCTTCAGGGTTGGTGCACCTCCTGTATCGCCTCATAGCAAGGTTCCCAGGTTGGGTGGTTCGCTTGGCTCGCTAGTCATTTGTTTGATATTTGTAATTCAATTACACTATGGTACAGATACTAGTTAGATCTAGTAGGCATGTTGAATGAAGAAATGAGAGATATCGGCGTTGTGTATATATACATTTGTACATGCAGGAAAATTGTAACATAACTGTAATCGACATGATTATATTTGTAATAAACGCCGGTTGTAGTCCACCATTGTCCACACTGGCTAATTGCAGTTTGGTGTTTGAGTTGTTAAATTGGAGCAGAGTATATAGAGGACAGGCAATATTGTAACAGAATGTCGGATTAATGAGATGGGCAATATTGTAACAGAAAGTCGGATATTTTTCTCCATCCTCTGCATGTGCAAGATATATGTGTCCCATGTGGAACACCTATTGGGGATACAAGACTTCACAATCATATTACAGAGTTAGTATGATGTCACAATTGAAAACATGTCATTAACTTCATTTGACTGTGCCTGTGGCAATCTTGGTGTTAGTGACACCACCCTAATAAACATCAGAACTGTTGTACCGGTACTAGCCTACCCTGGAGGTCTTGTGTGAATGTATTTTGAGGTACCATACTTTTTCTGTTCTTTAGAATATATATTAAGTGTTTAATTTGCATTGTTTAATGTGTCCTGTTTTACCATAACTTCAGTTAAGAGGTCCTTGAATAAGCTGATTTATTATAACTGTCATATGTTTTGTATCATGAAGTGATACATTCTGTACTTCATTACATTGTGATGATGATATTTTGTTAACTCATTTACCCCAATTACACATTTGAAGTCTTCCAATTCAAAGGTTGGAATAGTTCATTATGAAATTTCAGGGGTGAATGAGCTATTATTATATGACCTTTTCAAGGTGACACTTTGTTTATTACATCATCAGTGTGATATACCATTTACTTCAGTATGCCATGAAAGTGATTAACCTGTCCAAGTCTCCAGAAGAGGAAAGAGAATTGGCCCTGAAGGAGGCACGTCTCCTGGCTGACTTCAACCATGAGAATATCTTGCGCTACGTAGAGTCGTTTGAGCAGGATGGAGCACTGTGCATCGTGACCGAGTTCTGTGATGGTGGGGACTTGAGCCAGTATCTGGAGGCCAGGAAGAATAAACCACTACAAGAAAACAGGATCGTGGAATGGTTTAAAGAAATCTGCTGTGCCTTATCGGTAATGTTTTTATGTTCATGCAGTACAGACTGAATACTTTCAGTATTTATAAATCATCCTTGCTGGTGTTTCTCCTTTATTTGGTTTAATGTTTCTCCTCATCCCAATCGGACAACAGGTATAGTTTCTCTAATTTTATATTTCCAAAATGAAAAATGATTCTATTTTCTGTTCTTCTCATTTCATTTTTTCCAACCCACACTTCATGATGAGCTGATACTTAAGTGTGTGTAATGAGAGAAATATTGATTACAAACGCCTTCAACCCAAGGAAAGTCTTAGACCGATTAGTCTTTGGTTTAGATTCTGGTTTAGAATATAAATTTTTTGGTCTTTTATTATTTTATGCTAGTAATTTTTTTTCTATATTTATTTTGTTACAATTAACATATATAATATACAAAATCAAATAACTTCTAAATTATAACGTGTATATCATTTAAAACAAAATCCTAACGTAATTGAAAAGTCTTACTGTTTGTTACAGTATCTACATGGCAGAAAGATCATCCACAGAGACATGAAGACCCAGAATGTTTTCCTCACAGGAACGAAGAAGATCGCCAAACTAGGTGACCTGGGACTTGCCAAGTGAGTCCACTGATTTTCACATCAGACTAATCCCACACTTTATCCAGAGAGAGATTTTTTTGTTTTACCCCGAGATTTTTGTTAAAACACATGCTCTGATGCTACCTAAACAGACCAAAGTTCTGTTGGGCATTGTTGTTTTAGTAAAGATCTGAAGAAAAATCAATGGCATAGTGTGAGATAGAAGATATTTAAACCTTATGGGCTGATACATTTTTGCTCCAGGACATTTAGCAATTTGTAAAACTATTACAGATTGTCTGTGTGTAACAATTTGCAGCAGCTTAAACTAGGAAGCTGAAGGCATATATATAATTATTATCACACGTTGTATAGTAACTATTCAGGTGTACCTGTGGAGAGGAAGAAATAAAGACAAATCACTTGCTTTATTCACAATCATTTAAAAGAAAAAGAAATAACCTGTTTCACTATAGATATGGGCAAATTGGTCGAGTGGTTAACACTCTGACCTTCCAAGAAGGCAGCCGGGGTTCGATCCCCGAAGTCGTCGTACGTATGGAATGTTCAGAGAAAGTGTTTTTCTCCTGCCCACACAACTCCAACCCAGGTGGAGTATAAATTAGTCTGGGGTGGATGTTACAGTATCTGTGCTGTGGCATTCAAGTGGGGTGGCACTATAAATGATACCGTTGGAAGTAAGGTCCCACTATAAACAGAACACAATACATCTCCAGCACACATGCAGGCATACACACATAGGGAGATATTAGCCAGGTGGTATAGGACTAGTAGTTAGCGCCTGATAAGGCAGCACCTGCGAATTCCTCAAAATTGTATTGATTAATGTATATGCTAATTGTATTCATTGTATTAAATTTTATATCTATGTACTGTTAAGCGCTTTAGAGTGGCTTATGTTAGCTAGATAGGGCGCTATATCAAATATTGTATATTTATTTATTTATAGTCGGAACCTGTATAGCAGGCGAGACGAACAGGGAAAACTACAGTAGTATTGTAGCAGTGATATAGGAGTCTAATTAGGAAAACCTTACATATACCGGGTACTATCTCAAAGGACGCCAGTTTTGTAAAAATCATTTTCCAACATGCTTTTACTTTATTTTCTGTTATTAACAATTGCAACAAATATTGTTTCTTTTTATGTGTCATCGTTTCTATTTCTTGTTTTCCAGAGTTTTAGAGCGACCTAATGCCAAGGCAGTGACCTTCTGTGGAAGTCCCTATTATATGAGTCCGGAACTCTTCGCCTGTAAACCTTACGATGCCAAGGTAAGGGCTTGTCACCAAAGTTAATTGTTAACTGTTTCAAGTCTGATAGGTTTTGTTTAGAAAGTTTTTCAAAATTACCAAAGTTAGAATGGGTTGTGATCAGTAAGCTGAATCACTGCCCATCAAACTGTCCAATATCTGCTTATCTGTTCTAGAAATAGAAATGACTAGCTGAATGATTTAGTACAGTAGTGAACTAAAGGAATGTAAAATTCATTCCACTACAGAACTGGTATATTTATAAAGGTCAACTTTACCAATTGTGTTCCGGTAAAAATGATGAACTTCCTGTAATCTCTAGCTGTGTTTATCAAATGGCTGAGTTTTCTAATAACGTCTTGAGAAGTTAAGTTTAAAATCACAATCAATCCAGTTTTCTTTCTATAAAAATTTAACCTTAGACTGAGATAAAAGTATATAATTTGGTTAATTGAATAACCTTGATCCGCGTTCAAGGCCACAGGGGTCCATTTTTTAAAATATTTAAACAAGCTCTTTTAAAAGTAGAGTAGTAACATTTAGCCTACAGCTTACTGGGATATCATACTATCAACTATATTCAAATAAATGATCTGAAGATACATTGAACTTTGAATAAAAAAGTTAAAATCTCCCAACAGAGATTCAAAAAGGTGGGAAGTTACTATATTTTTGCTGTATTGTTAACTTGCTTGCTGTGAAAGATTGCTTTTAAAAAAATTGACCCAACTCATTACAATTTGACCCTGACCCATTACAATTTGACCCTGACTCATAACAATTTGACCCTGATCCATTACAATTTGACCCTGACTCATAACAATTTGACCCTGTTCCATTACAGTTTAACCCTGACTCATTACAATTTGACCCTGACTCATAACAATTTGACCCTGACTCATTACAATTTGACCCTGACTCATAACAATTTGACCCTGACCCATTACAATTTGACCCTGATCCATTACAGTTTGACCCTGACTCATTACAATTTGACCCTGACTCATTACAATTTGACCCTGACCCATAACAATTTGACCCTGATCCATTACAGTTTGACCCTGACTCATTACAATTTGACCCTCTTTGACCCTGACTCATTACAATTTGACCCTGACTCATTACAATTTGAACCTGACCCATTACAATTTGAACCTGACTCATAACAATTTGACCCCGACTCATTACAATTTGACCCTGACTCATTACAATTTGACCCTGGTCCATTATGATTTGACCCTGACTCATTACAATTTGACCCTGACTCATTACAATTTGACCCTGACTCATAATAATTTGACTCTGACCCATTACAATTTGACCCTGATCCATTATGATTTGACCCTGACCCATTACAATTTGACCCTGACTCATTACAATTTGACCCTGACTCATTACAATTTATAAGCCTGGCTGTATGTGTAGTTTTACTTTCCAACAGAGTGACATATGGGGCCTGGGCGTGTGTGTGTATGAGATGGCTACTCTAGAGCGACCATTTGATGCCATGCTGATGCAGCAGCTTGTCTTCAAGATTGTACATGGTCAGGTATGTCTGTCAGTTCACATAGATTGGTCAGGTATGTCTGTCAGTTCACATAGATTCTACTTTGTATTGATATATTGCACAGGAAGTAAAATAAAATAATGAGTTAGAAGACATTTTAGGGTGTACATATCTGTAATATAAGGAAGCAATGCTCTTCCCCTACCATATCTTTGTACTTAAAGCTGAAATTTCAATCAAATGCTTTTGACAAATTTTATAAATGAAACGTGAAAGCACATTTACTTGAAGTTATAGAGATAATTGAGACTATGAATAACAAGTCAATAATATTTTAAAGCTTTAGAGTACCGATAAAACATGTAGCATAAAATGATAATGTGAAAAACTGTGCGTCCTATACTTGCAGTCATGTGACCTTCATTTTTGTTTGTCTTCATTGAGGTTTTGAAAACTTGTCTGATGTCGTATCCAAGTGTTGTCAGATCAGATGTAATCACATGGCTATCTATTAATGTCTGTGAATATTTTACCAAAACTTTACCGTTGGCATTTGACCTCTGAACAATTCTTTTTATTATTATGCGCCCATCGTCCGACGAGTCGTATTTTGGTATGGGCTGCGTTGTCCGTCCGTCCGTTAACTTTTCCTTGTCATCGCTCTCCTGCCTTCATTCATGAACATATCAAGATGAAACTTGGTACATATATGGCATACCAATATAACTCAAACAAATTTGTATGTCAGGAGTTTACGTGCATTTTCGGTGGAGTTATGCCCCTTTTATTGCTAAATAAGGGCGTTGTGTAGTAAATGCAAGAACTTTTTTATTTCTTAATCAATTCCTTTCAAATTTTGTACCGTAATGCTAGAAGCAATAATACGTTTTTTTGTCGAATTTCAACTTTCCACGTTTTGGCATATCACACTTGACATAGCAACACTGTACTTCATTTTTGCCGTTAACTTTTGCTTGTTTACATGATAACTCAAACAAAAGTTCTCTGATTTTTATTAAGCTACTTGGTTGTTTCATTACCTGAATGCTTTGAATGAGTTCTTCAATTGTGACATTTAACTGCTATTCAGCAGAGTTATGCCCCTTTTTCCAAATCGGGGCATTCCGTCGAAAATGCAACAACTTTTTAATCATTTGTTCAAGACTCCTACCTCAAAGACAAGGTTCTAGTTTTAGTAATAGCAACATTGACCACAAAAGTGTAATTCTGAAACACAAAATAGCTTGAGCCATAAACACAGTAAAGGAATGGCAAAGTCACAAGTCATCAACAAAACAGTGGCAGTAAAATAAAATTCTTCCATTACCTCAGATTATTTCCTGTATAATACTCATGCTTCAATTTCAAACTGTCCACAGTTACCTCCCATGCCAAAAGACAAATATAGTCCAGAACTGATTGCTGTGATGGAGAAGATGCTTTGCAAGGAAAGTGAGCAACGACCTTCAGCCGATGACCTTTTGAAGGACCCGGTGTTTCAAAAACACGATCCACCTAAGGTAAATGTACATTGATGGTTGAGAAGGGTAATCTGTAAATTATATACCCACAGTTCCCCCTTTTTTTAAACGCTGTGTAAAAATTGGAGAAATATAAATTGATAATTTCACAAGTACCACCCACAGCTACAGTTGAACCCCAGAAATACATTGATGTTAATATTTTGCAGACCCCACCCACACCTACCGCCAAACCAATGCGGCAAATGAACTGGTTAAAAGAATCCCTGTCTAAGGGAGGTGGAGCTGATGAGGGACGAGGGGCGTTTAACATGGACAGTCTTATGTCCACACTGACAGAAACACACAAACAGCGAAGACAGAAACTAGGAAAATCAATCATTGCTTCAGCTCGGGTCGACAACAAAATCATGGCATCAAATTACTCTGAAAATAAGTTTGACAAAACATGTAAGGATTTATCTAGTTTTCGTAAGGACACTACTCTGAAGGCCACACGAAATGATGTCATGCTGTCCTCAATTACTTCACAAGATATGGAAGAAACATTGGCTGCTGTGGCCAAAGGTCAACCTAATCCGGCCATGATGTTACAACTAGTGGTCAGAACACTCACACAGATATTCCCCAAGGTAAGCTATTGTGAGGTGTTGTTATATCTGACCTCTGACCTGTACAAGTTAATGTATTGGTATGTCTGACCTCTGACCTCTACAACACTCATACAGATATTGGCTAAGGTAAGGTATTGTAATATCTGACCTCTGACCTGTACACATTAATGTATTGGCATGTCTGACCTCTGACCTCTACAACACTCACACAGATATTGGCCAAGGTAAGGTATTGTAATATCTGACCTCTGACCTGTACACATTAATGTATTGGTATGTCTGACCTCTGACCTCTACAACACTCACACAGATATTCCTCAACGTAATGTATTATATCTGACCTCTAAACTTACAACACTCACACGGATATGTTTTTTTTGTGTAATGAATTGTTATGTCTGACCTCTGACCTTTTCAAATCTCATACCGATAATCTCAGGGTGTTGTAATTGTTATGTCTGACCTCTGACTATTACAAGGTAATGTATCATTACATCTAACCTCTGACCTTTACAATACTCATAGATATTCCCAGGGTATCATATTGTCCTGTCCGACCTCTGACCTTGACAAAAGTAATGAATTGTTATATCTAATCTCTGACCTTTGATATGTTCACACAGATTATCCCTATGTTAATGTATTGGTATGTATTAACATCTAATCCCAGATCTTTTCAGGCTCCCAAACTTGTCCAACAAAGCTATCAGACACCTGGGCCGTTTTCGTTTAAACGGTCAAACCGGTCGGACCATAGTTGTTCATTTATTAAATAAGGTCGGACCTAGTAATCTGATGCTGCTTTCAGGCAAGCCTTGACAAAGCCTTGCAAGGCCTGCATAAACATTTGCATGTCCGCCAAGATTTATACCCAAAATTGTTACATTTATAAACGGTCAAACTGGTTGTTGCGCATAAACGAACAGGCCCCAGATTTGTTGACACTTTGGTATATGCTGTTGTCTTTTTATTGAATAATGTGCATATTGGTACTTACATTGATGGACATATGCTACCAAACTGTGAGATAAGTAATCTTAACAAAAATGATTCATACTTGTCACATTTACTAACGTTTGTTCATTATTGGGCGGATTTACACAAACATCAGAATTCCCGAGGATAGAGTTCTTGTAGTTTGTTTTACTTGTCTTCTCTAAACACGTGACATTTTCAGCAAATGTTTACCTGACTTCTTAAAAACGATTGGCTGACTTCCCAAGGCAGTGTTTATTCAACTTAAACAGAAAAGGTATACCTGATTTCCCCTATCAATGTTTACCTGACTTCCCCGGCCACAGTTTTCTCCTCCTCCTCCAGAACATTCCCGTTCTCAATGTCAATGTCCTCCGGCTCCTCCTCAAACATGTGACGGCCAAGGTGAGTATTGGTCTGGTTAATCATGTCGTTCACACGATCCTGCATCTCTGATGTTGCTGATTTCTGATTGGATGATGATGAATTTATTGCACTTTTCCCTACAATGTCTGTTTTGTCATGAGAAGATGGAGTTACATTACTACAAGTCAGTATTTCTGGGTTTTTGTCAACGTGTTCATTCAAATCTACATCACTGGTGTAATCAACACTAACATCTCCAGTTCCATCTGTATTATCACAGGCTTGCGAGGTTCCTTCCTGTGGTTGTGAACACTTTTCATCAATAACCTCTCGTTCGTCGTTACTGGCTTCAGTTCTACCTTTCTCCTCACCAGTATCATTTTTCACAGACAAATCGTTAACAGAGGACACAACTGCACTTTTAATTTCACCAGATTTCGGAGTTGCAGCTAAATCTAATGCCTCGTGTTCGATGGATTCACCATGTGTGTTTTGAGAATCTTTATACACATTAAAATAGTCGGACTGTGAGTTCTGTATAGGCGTGTGTTTGTATATATTATAGTCGGAATCCTCTTTACTCATGTCTACAAATGCAATGTTATAGTTTTCCATGACCTTGGTTTTGTCATTACCTCGATGTAGGAGGTTGGCATCAAAGGATTCCTGACTGCTCTCCATACCGTCCCCTGGGGAACGATCGGGGAGTTCGCTATAATCTCTATCGTCAAAATCTAAAATATCTGACAAGCTTGGTTCCTGTGACAACCACGAGGTCTGGTGTTGGATAGTGTCGGGACACGCTGGAACAGACACATCCTCCGGAAGTACTTCCTCTCGGTGAACTTTAGCGTGACCTTTTTTCACTGACTTTTTCTTTTTTCTACTTGATGACACACGAATGACTTGAAACTCCTCTTCCTGTTCCTCCAATGAAAGTTCCCGATCGTGACCTCTTGGAAAACTTGACCTTTTGTAGTCCATGTGATTGTCTCGATCACTCACCAATATCCCGGAGTCCACAGACCCGGCTTTAGACTGACCTGTCTCTTCACCGTTCTGACTTTGTGTGTCAATATCTTTACAACTTTTACCGGTATATTCCACAGCAGCAGTGAACGACTAGAAGGAATTAACATGGGATTATGAAAGGATGTTCAATTGACAATTGTGAATTCATAAATATGATAATTATTTTAATGTTATATCTCATTTGCAAATATGAATAAAAACATTGTAAAGATAATAAGTGATTGAGTCTTTCAGGGATAAAAATAGTAAGGGCTTACATAAATAGAAGGATTCTCAATGTTTTGTGTTTAATATCAAAATCTGAAATTCGCAATCACATTCTTCTGTTTTACTGTATTTATCCGGCAATAAGCCCATGCTTGGTAATAAGCCCACCAATATATATTTCTGCCAGGAAGAAAAGTTATTTCATTGTACTGTAATAAGACAATCCCGCTACTATCCTTAAGAGATTATATGTTGGCCCCTAGGCTTATTGAAGGATAGATACAGTAATGAAAGATCTCTCAGAATGAATACAGTAATCAGAGATCTCTTTCACATAAATTCTCTTGTTTTTCATTTAAGATCTTTGACTTGCTTCCTCTTGTTTCTTATCTTATATCTCTGTTATCTCTATTTTTTCTGATCCTCCCATACACTTTCTTTTGTTTTAGATCCTAAATCTCCCATACACTTCCTCTTGTTTCAGATCCAAGATCTCCCATACACTTTCTTTTGTTTTAGATCCTAAATCTCCCATACACTTTCTCTTGTTTTAGATCCTAAATCTCCCATACACTTTCTCTTGTTTTAGATCCAAGATCTCCCATACA
>JAUMHH010028370.1:0-10432 GCA_032359455.1 Chlamys rubida
TAAAACCTTTAAAATCCTTCTTCTACCCTAGGGATTAAGGTATTTTATCCTTATTTAGTCTGGAGCATCCTTGGGCCAAGGGGACTCACTTTTGTATAAACGGCGGGTACATTTAATTTGTATGACCCCTCTAGGGGCATAGGGGTGGGGCTCTGTTTGAAGATTGTTCTTGCTATATCTCAAGTACTGGATGGATCTTTCTGAAATTTCATAATTTTATGTACTTACAGCACCTACCATGGAGTACTTGATACCAATTATTTGAAACATATTCAGGTGAGCGATACCGGCCCTCTGGGCCTCTTGTTTAATTTTATTATGATGTTTGCAGAAAAACTGGAGCTCTGATTTTTAAAATATTTATATGGTAGTTACAACTATATCTTTATTTGATATGCTTTTACGTAACCCACACGATGGAAGATGATCACGACTGCCATGTTTAAATTGTTCATGCTTTTTTTTAATATATTTGGAGGCAACTTAAACTTAGATTTTGTTTCTGCATGTATCGCGTTCTTATATCCCCTGCTGTGCGAGTCCGCGTGTCACTCTCCTTGTCATCACTCTAACAACCATACTTCTGCAAGGTTTGTATGAAACTTAACTGGTATTTTCGCCTTGGAACACCTTGAATAAGGGCCAATATAGGCTATATTAGTCTAAGGTCAAGGCAATTGTTACTAAAATAACGATTGTACAAAAATGATTTGTGATTACTTAGCAGGAATTTGTCTTGACAGATTTTCCTGACTCTTCAAACACATATACCTTTGGCAAACCGTTAAAAAGTTTAATTGTTATTATTATTTGCCCAACGTCAAGGTCAACGTTACTAAAAATGTAATTTACAGTAAACTTGTGATCACGCCAGGCAGTGGAAATAAGGATGTAGCTTGACTTGAACATTCCAGTACATGATATTAACACATACAATATTATTTTAAAAGTGTATTAGTGTTAAGTGCATACCCCAAGGTAGTACACTTTAGGCCTCTATTTTTTTATTATTTCGAAAGCTCCTGATACCTTTGGCAATAGAGTTCGAGATGTAAGTCCACCATGCCAATCATTAGATTATTAAGTGTAGTACAACAGGATTAAACGTCAACTCCATTGTATGCAAGTGACAATAATGCTAATTGATTTTCCAGGAGTAATGACAAAAACTTCCATATAGTTATTCCCTGTTGCTTCACACTTAATTATCTATTTATTCGTTAACAGAGCTTTTTATTCCAAACTTCTGGATATTAATGGAATAATTAGTATATGAAAAAAATAATTTTGAGATTAACAGGAAAGTGTCCTGAAAATGATCGACTAAGCTGCCCGATGACATGCCATAAGCTGAACATACTACTCTGTGTTTGTACGTATCAATGTGATGTACTGCAGCAAGATAAGTTGAAACAAATTTGATACAGATGCAAAAAATAAAAGGTTTCAGTTTAGTTGAAAGCATGTTTGAAAAGATCATTTTGAGTTTATTATTAAATTGGAAGCAACATTTATTTTTATAATGAGGGTGAAGTAAAGTATATTATCGAATGAAATACGTATAGTTGTACAAAATGTATCTATCTTGTAAAGATGTTGAAAATCAAATCTTCTAAAATAAACTTAACAAAATAAAATTATTTCGTTCTCTTTCTCAATATCATCATCACTAGATAATGGTAGCTGTTCTCGTGTGCAGAGGGATACATAAACATATCACAAGGTTTGAAAGGATTGTTTACAAAAATCCTTCCGCGAAATGTAGTATTCAAACTACGGTTTTATAAAGAATATTTTTTCTAGTGAGTTCTTAATGAATCAAACAATAAAGATGTTTATTGTGCATTGAAAATACGTGTTCCAACTTCGAACATTCTTAGATAAAGGAAAACCTATAATTTATAAGAATTTAATACTGTATTGGAATACAAGTTTTCTCAATGTATTTCTTTATATAACTTCCTATAAAGCATATACATATCTCAGATACATGTGTAAGATATATATCATATACTTTATAAGGTATCCTATTGTGTTAAGCATATTGATTATGATAATCTGACCACGAATCAGTGCTATTTTGTCTTGCCATAGAGTGTACTGACTGACCGCCATATCAAACAATGCATTTATTTAGTCAGTTGCTGATTTTGACAAGTCTGTATATTCTTTTGTTAATGCGTTTGAGTCGTTGCAGCTTAACTAGGTCAGACGACGACGGGCGCCAAGAGTCCCTACATAGAAACGCGTAGTGAAGGACCGTAGCGAGGACAACCAACAGATAAAGTGATAAGGTGTTCACATTAATAAGTCCTTGTATCTATGTCAAGGTCAACCGAATTAAAAATAAATGTTCACTGCTTGACTCCAAATAATTGTCTTTCGTGTCTATGCAAGTTTTAAATCCTCGTGTGTTTTTTCATATTTCATTATTCTACGAGGAGGCAGTGACTTTAATTGCATTAAAGTTTGTAAATGTTCTTAAGGTAATAAGGAGCTTACTATGCGTGAAATATTGAGTTGATAGAGCAATGATTTCGATTTGATGCCGAAAAGACTGGCGTAACTACTGGGCTATAGATCTCTGGTAGACTGTACTCGGCCTGTATCAGTGTAAATTCTACCATCAGTGCTATTTCCGGGACAAGAGGCCTACAATTTGAAACAATCACACTTTATCATGGGCGTAATAGAGAAGCGATGCCACGCATTCGTTATATACAAGTACAATGGTTTCAAAACAATTCAAATAAAACAAAATACTATTTTCAGAAAAATCTTTCATTGTTACACAATAATCACGACATGATTTATGACGATAAATACTGTTTTACATTAATATATATATATATATACCCAACTTTGTAATAATTGATGAACGCATGCGCAGCAATCAACATAACTTTTCATACATAATAAACCTGACATTACATGCTATATATAGGAAATGAAAGTAAGCAGTTTCTTTGTGTCTGTTAGGATATTAATTGTGGCGTTAAACAAATCAGAAGACAGCTAATAGCGATTTAACCACCTTCAATTCATCAAATAATACAGGACCCCACAAGATGGTCGAAAAAAATGGCAACTCTGTCTTCTAGTTTGTAAACATAACATATCTGATGTTTGAATACCATCTATATTTCACGAGTGTGCTGAATATTTCAATATATCAAAATGCGCCAGCAGTAGTGCAAATATCGAGGTGTTCTACCACATCTACCACATGAATGCAATGAAAATGGCATTCAACTGGAAACATTTAACTAATCTGTGAATTACATTTTTAGCACAATATATTGAAGAACACGACCCTGTAAAACAGAAGTGCTACATAACGTAATGATATCTTTCCATTGCTGGTCGGGATTTTAGTTTATGGTATCATACTTCTATCACGTTACACACCAGAACAATGTCTAACGCTCATATTTAATGTTAATTTTTCTCATTGGTTATTACATTCATTGTTTTTGTATTCTACAATTTTATTGGATTAAATCGAAGCTTAATTTATCGCTAGTGAAACACATCACTGTTATATTTCACTCCAATGAAAGTTATAATTTTATTTTAATGTATTATTCCTGATATTTCATTGGTAAAAATATCTTATACAAATATAGGTTGAAAGCGGACAAAAATGGCCAATGATTGACTTCCGGTTCACAAGGAAGTTAACTTCAGTGTAGAAAATATGTTTTAATTTAAAGAGCAGTTTATGTTCTTAACATGCGAAGTCATTATCACTAAAGACATTCTATAAGAATCACAACAAATCTAATTTCACCTTTCAATTGACTAACCTTCCCACAATTCCGTAGATCCGTTTTGTGTTGCATCTACATCCTGTCACGTGGTCTAAAATGATTCTAACACAGTACTTTCGTACAGATCCATACGAGATACGGTTTTATCACACACTTAGTTATTATAAACCATACTGTAACATCCATAGTGTTGGATGTTATATATCATCGGGATACAACATGTAGTTGGTTGATGGTCAAGAGCTTGCTTTGTTTGAATATGGTTTGACAAAACGACAAAACACGGTCACAGAAATAATTAATGCACACTAACTAAAATAAAGATATTTTTGATGTAAAAAAGTTTGGGGACATATATTTATGTATTTGATAGGCCCCTTTACTGTAAGCTTCATAATCGAATGCGAAATTAGAGCAACACTTTGTTAAATTGTCGCTGACTTAAGTTAATACATTTTTGAATAATTCGTTGCTCTTAGTTTTGTTGGATATATAAGTTAGAATGTGTACGAGGTCAGCATATATATATCAGGAATGTAATACAATAAACAAAAGCGCTAGTGTGAACGTGTTCACCCCTAGGACCATATATCCAAGAATTCTGTTCAGCTTGGCTGCTTTGTGTGACCCGTTAAGTTCCGGTTCCGGTGGCGGTTTGGTGAGGGAGAATTCATTATGCGTTAATGTATTAATTCGGACAACTTTGTTAACCGTTTGATCGTCACTATTAACCCGACTGATTCGGTCGTTATCACAGTTACACACCTGCGTATTGCGATCTTTGATCTCCTTTTGTGGTTTGTGGTACGTGAAGAGAACGAGAACCTCCAGGCCTATGATCAAACCACTGATCACGAGCTGGAACACCAGGTACATTCCAAATATGGGGATATGGATTGATGACTGAGGTAGTGTATCACTGATCAAGGTTAGAAATACAACGAAGGTCAAAAATATCGACATACACATTCCAATTTTCTCACCGCTCTCGATGGGTAGAATAAAACACAGTTGATTGAGTAAGGATAGAATGATGAGAGGGACCATGATGTTTAGAACGTAGAACAAAGGGCGCCTCTGTAACGTCATTCCGTATTTGATCCTGGAGAAATTTTGACTGGCTTCAAAATGGCGGTGCTTCCGTACAATGGCACTAAGTATTTCCCATTCCTCGCTTTGCTCGTAATGTACGAGGTCGACACTTGGGTAGGTATACGTGATATTCAATACATTATCGTTGGAATACCATTTACTAATTTCAATTTCACAGAACTGGCTATCAAATGGGTATTTGGTGGAATCCACCTTACATGTTGTCTTAATTTCCTTCCCGGGCCACCACGTCACTAGCCCGTCCGACATCACAATCGGATCATTCAGAGTTGTCTCTCCTATTCCCCGTTTATTTCCAATCTCGTTTTGAACGAGAAGATCGGGTGTCCAGATTTTGTCCTTGTCGGCCAAAAGGGAGGAGACACCTCCGTACTCTGACTCGTTCCATTTTAGAAGTTCATCGAACCATCGGATGTCCATCCAAATGCTCGAGGTCAGAACCTGGTTTTTCTCACTTAGGTCCGTGATTCTCAACAAATACATGGCAACCTCCACATTCAGAGCCATCTTGCTATCAGACACTGGTCTCACTCGGGGGTTGTAGTTCTCAAATAGTACCGTGTGCAACATGGCCTCCTTAAGGAGCTCCGCACCCTTGCACAAGACACACACAACAGCAATAACTAGTGTCCGCAAACTTAGTAAACGGCTCATATCCAAGGAATAAATCTGAAACTGCTCACTGGTTACGTTGAGCGTACATATCCCAGTACAATGGAATGTTCATTAATTACATCGAGCTTGTTTCCAACGTTATAATGAAATATTAATTCGTTAAATGAGGGTGTTATGTTATACAAACTGATAACTTCTTACGCCGAGCGTATATATCCCGTTAAAATGAATGCTCATTGGCCACGCCAAACGGGTGTATCCTGTAACAATGAATTGTTTTTGGTTATAAAACGTGGGTATCCTACAGCAAGAAAACAAAGGTGTTTCCGCGTCAAAGTTCCAGGAAATCATTCATTGGTTTCGCTGAGTTTTAATTCAACGTTACAAGAAAATGTTCATCGGTTATATGTGCCACGTTACAATTGCTCAAAAACTGAATGATAACACGACATCTGTAACATGCTGTCATATCGAAAAAAAATCATTGATTTTGAAATATTGTTTTCTTATTATTATTATCCGAACACACCACTGTTGACTTAACGCTGTTTTTGTCTCTTTACTCTAATCCTATTATCGTTATTATACTGGTCAAGCGTTGAGTTCAAGTTTTCTCTAAAACATTCAACAAATATAACTGTTCATATTGTTAAAAAAGAATCACTTACTTTTTTTCATTTCCTTTTAAAAGCATCCAAAAAACATTTTCTGTGGAAATGGAGATTTTTCACCACACTAATGTAAAGTTCCAAAAGACAATATGCTGAAGTAGGGAGTTTTCAACTCCTCGTGCGAACTCGTGACAGGGTGAACGGTGTAAAGCGATGTACCGTATTGGTGTTGTAGGCAGCGTTTGTTGGAGATTGAGGCTGACAGAGAGAACAGCGTAAAGCAAAAATAGTTTTCCAATAAGTTAACGCACAGAATCCACGCTAAATACAGCTACGGTGCCTCAAACACCCAATCTAAATACAAAACGGAGCAGGTACTGAGTGTCTCCGGAACAATTTTGACAATGCTATATGTGCTTAGGATTTCGTTATATTGATTACTTATTCATGAATAGCACAGGTGCTCGTTATATATCATGGAACGATTAATTGCTCTCTAACCGTGTAGATATCTCGTCAGTGGTTGATTGTTCTGTCATTAGGGATGGGAATCAAAGACTCAGATAAGTGACGTCGGTAGTGGATCCCGATCGTCTACTTAGACTTCTGAGGATATCCCCTTAAGACATAAATGATGTATCGGACATCAACATATCTCTTTTATTATCCGATTGATATATGGTATCTCAGATTAATTGAAAAACTACCATTTGTATTCAATTTACCATTAAAATATGGGTAGTAATCACTATGGTAGGGATATCTTTAGTGCAGTAGAGATATATATATATATAACATACTGTAGCTTTAATATAGTGATGGCATGAAATTGGTTGTGACGTCACAAAATAGAAAATATTCAAAATAGAATGTATCATGTTTAACCGTTAAAAAATATATGGATTTTCGTTTAACATTAAAAATAAATGTATTTGACTCTCGACATTTTGTCATATTTTCAAAAATATAAAGAGTGAAATTATACAATCTCACCAGTAACACAAATACATGTATAATACAGTGTATTACTACAATGCAATACCAATACATGCACTTCGTTGTCAGAATGTAAAGATAAATTAAAATTCCGATACAAAAGGTATCAAGGTGACGATACATAGAGTGTATCGATACATGTGCAATACAACACGTATATGTTCATCTGATATATAAGATTGCATAAGTGCATTGCGCGTATGGATATATTTCCTGTGGGCTTCTGCTGTGTCCATTCGTGTCGTGAAAAAGTTGACCCTTTGTAACGCCTTACACCGCCAAAATCATTCAACTATCGTTTACCCATTGTGACACCTTACACTGTTTTACTCATTACACTATCGTTTACCCATTGTGACGCCTTACACCGTTTTACTCATTACACTATCGTTTACCCATTGTGACGCCTTACAACGTTATACTCATTACACTATCGTTTATCCATTGTGACGCCTAACACCGTTATACTCATTACGCCACAGATTTACGCGTTGTGACGCCTAACACCGTTTTACTCATTACACTATATTTGACCCATTGTTACGCCTTACAACGTGGTACTCATTACACTATCGTTTACCCGTTGTCAAGTCTTAATGATATAATTGTGTAGATGGACCGTTACACATTAGGCAAACACACAAATTTCGAGGTAAAGCTTAGAAAGAGAGTCTCGTGCAATCCTGGTATAACGAGGAAGATCATGGTAAAAGGACATGAGTGCGCTAGACTGAAGAAAAACACAAATTCGGTCGATGACAGTGACATGTATACGTAATATAGCGCGTGCCTTTGTTACGATGGATTTCGGAATGACCGTACGATCCCATCTTGCGTTATGTATGAAGCTCGTGTTATGTATGTATATGTGTCTACGTTTCCTAAAGCGTCGTAAACTCGCCGAAGCCGGTCACGTGACGCGTAAAAAAGGAGTTTCACCTAAACGTTTGTACACCCTGTCATAATTTCTAAATCGGGTGGGCGATAAATCTTATAGAAATAGGGTCTTATTAGACAACAGGGGCAGCAGTGATAAATATGGAATACAATTTATAAGAAAATAAAATACGCTATAGGACAGTTGAGTTCCATTGGGTATTTCGTCAACTAATTATTCTTATTTCTTTGATATCTATCGCTGTAAGCCCCCGTGACCTGACAGCCATCTCTGATAACCGCCTACTGACTACTCACATCGTAGTATTTTGACATACGTTGAGGGTTCCTGTCGCGGTTATAATTGGAATACAGACCTATTGTATCCTAACCAATCAGCGTCATACATCGGGGGGAGTTAGGCACTTGAATATTCATGATCAAATGTATTTATATCATGTAACAGAAACTGTTCTACCAAATATTTCAGATATATTGATCCTCAAATGTCATCATCTCCATTGTTAAATGAAATACAGACAGTTTTTAAATAAAAAAATGACCAATGCAACATTAGCACCATATTTGTCTTCATTTGTGATAAAAAAAAACCTTTGATACCCAGCAGAACGAGAATTTAGGATCAACCGAAAATAAGCATATAACTTTTCCACATCGTAAGGGGTTCTAATGTGGGAGCTCCTACTCAGTTGCTATTCAATGCGTCTCTCGTGACACCTTTCTTTAGTCCCAT
This sequence comes from Chlamys rubida, assembly GCA_032359455.1. Lineage (NCBI taxonomy): Eukaryota > Metazoa > Mollusca > Bivalvia > Pectinida > Pectinidae > Chlamys > Chlamys rubida. The sequence goes on from JAUMHH010028370.1 coordinate 8,736, forward strand.
ATTACATTTTATAATCAACATCGAATGATTGTGTAATTTAAGAGTAATTAAAAAAATGTATCTATTCAATGAGTATCTATAAGTGTATTAATAAATATATTTATAAAAGTGTATTAATAAGAGCATATATCGTAACCCATACGAATGTATTTATAAGGGTGTATTGATAAGTGTATTTATAAATGTGTAAGACTGTACGAGTTTCCAATAAAAATATATTGATAAGAGGTTATTTAAACAAAGAGTTATGTGTTAAGTGTATTAATAAGAGGGCATTTGTAAGGATACGAATAAGAGGGCATTTGTAAGGGTACGAATAAGAGGGCATTTGTTAGGGTAGAATTAGAGGGCATTTGTTAGGGTAGAATTAGAGGGAATTTGTTAAGGTAGAATAAGAGGCATTTGTAAGGGTACGAATAAGAGGGCATTTTTACGGGTACGAAAAGATGGCATTTACAAAAGTTTCCTATAACAGTACTAGTGTATTTATAAAATAATACACCAAATTGTGTATTTTTTGTATATTGGGTCGAAAGCGTTAATGTGTTCGGTTCAAACAGTCTGCTATGATACAATGCATTATTTGTGAATATGATAGTGAGTTTGATTAAGTTGTGAAGAAACTAGAGATATCTCCATTATATTTTAGCAAACATCAATCCATACACAATGGCTCCTGAACAGGGAAGAGGAAAAGAGTAATTTATTGCCGTACCTTACCGGTATTGATACTTAACATGAAATAAATTCCAATATTTGATAACAGACAAAAACGATTCAGATGACGCTGCATTATATCTTATTCACAAAGAAATGTCGGATATATTATTAATGAGACAGATTTTATTTATTTACAAGGAAATATGGGATTTCAAATAAAGTTATATGTACATTTTGAGTTTTAAGTTTCCAGAGGGATTTCTTGATTGATGTTGTTCGTTTTTGCTTTTAGAGAAAAAAGTTTAGAGAAATTGATATTTTTCATTTTTACAAATTTTATTGTTTAGAAAACAAATGGATTGGACAACATTTGATATGTGCTATCTATTTCATTTCAGGGCGGTTGAGGAATTGATTTTATCAATTGCAGTACCAAAAAACACAGTATGATATTCCAGCATCTCTGTACACATAAAATGACTCAAATGTATTGTAGCATGATTAAAACATTTCAGATTGTATATCGAAATAAAAGAACCGCCGCAATCTCCTTAGGCGAATTCACCAGCTATGGAACGGTAAGCAGGAATACTGATCGGTGACGAAATGTACACTTGGTATATTTCAAACAATATTTCTTCTTTCCTTGTAAAGTAAAAATGTCATGTCAAGGCACATGGATACAACAAATTCAGCAAAAGACCATACTTGATTTAAATGATACTTTTGACGTGATAATCTCATATTATCTTCATCGTGTCTTTGCCCATCATTGTCTGACTGCAGTCCAGCCACAGATCCCTATGCTAGGAAGTATACTTTCTACCACAACTATCCACGCTTATAAACTCCCGAAGAATCCATTAAAACAGCGCTATCAGTTAAATATATTTGTTCTTATAAATATCTTCCGTCTGTTTGATTGATTATAATCCCGAGTTTTGTCCTGTATATCTCCTGTCATTGTTCGCAATTACTTCGTTTATATGCGGGGGGGGGGGGGGGATACGTTGTCCAGTCCGTAGATGGAAATTGAA